>QARZ01000540.1:117514-129637 GCA_013407115.1 Glycine latifolia
ACATAATTAGCTAAATCCTAATCCCTTAGTAATTTAACCCTTTGGTGAAATTAAAAACCCTAATCCTTTAGTGATTCATTCTTAAACCAAGCATTCTGCAAACACATCCTAAAATTAATGCAACTACACATTCCTATCCCTAGGTAATGTATAAATTGTTGTTTTGCTCATTTCAGAAACTAGAATCCCAATATCCCTATTGTGAATCCTAACCCTAAACATCTTAATAGAATGGCCAGTCCCAATTAAGAATAATGCAATGAAGAATAGAATAAAACAAAGCAATTATGATAATTCTTATTAAAACCAATCAAGACATAGAGGAGTTCACATAGGTTCTTGGCTCAACCACAATACAAGAATTTAGCCAAACATACTCAGAACTGGCATTACTTCCATAACTAACATGTTCCTAGAGAGAAATTACCAGAGGAAAAGAAGAGATTACACAGAGTTGCTACTCTGCAATTCCCCAATGATTCCAATCTTCTCCCAAGATTCTTCAATGGCTTCTTCTGCAGAAAATCTTCAAGAGGTCCAACAAGAGCTCCTTCTTTATGGCCAATAGGTCCCTTTTTATCCCCCATACGTTATAGGTTTAATTCAAGTAATGAGGAACTGTTCACCAAGCTAATTCAGCATCAAATTTTTTAAATCAGGAAATATCGAGCTTGTGGCGCGACTAGCGCAGAGTCCCACGCTGATTGCGTGGGTCATTCGGATTGAAGGCTTGAGTTTGATATCATGGCGCTACTCGCGTGGATGGCTATGCTAATAGCGTGGCTTGTTCGAGCTGAGGAGTTAACCTTTGGTAGTCCCACGCTACTCGCGTGGATGGCCACACTAATAGCGTGGTTAATTCGAGTTGCCAGTTTGGTTTTCAGCATTTAGCGCGATTGGCGTGGTAGTTGGCGCTACTAGCGTGGGCTCTTCGAACTGAATATTTGATCTTGACACTCTGACGCTGATCGCGTGGGAGTCCACGCGATTAGCGTGGCTTGTTCGAGAGCACTAGCTTGCTCTTTTTGCTTCTTTTCCTCTCTTGTTGGTTCCTAAATGACACAATAACTAAGAAATTAAAGTAATATGCAATTAAGTAATAATTTACCAAATCCTAATCTAATTTACTCATTCTTAAAAAACTTATTAATCAATTAATCCTAAAAACTAATATATGCTAGAAGCATATCAAATAATTCCCAGATTTATATATTGTTGTCCTCAGCAATAAAAAGAGTTTCTATTTGGAAAGTAAGTTTCAACAATCAAGCATAAATTCACATTTAACACTCTTAGAATCATAATGCTAAGTATAATCAATTTCCAATCAAGTTTTCAATAACACTTTCAATTCCATCAACTACAAGAGTTTCACTTGAGTCTTCCTTACCAAGATATGTGTATTTCACTCAGCACTCAAGTGTATAAGGTTTATTATACTCACTTAATCCAACACAGTGATAGCACTACCATAAGCTTGATCATATTCTCGAGTTCCTGAAAATAAGAAACATGAATGCATGCACAACTGATCAAAAGGTCTTTATAAGCTTGTAACTTGGCCTGGCTTAAGGGTAGGAACGTTTTGGATAGTGACTAAAATTGAGATTGGATTTTTGTTTGAATTAGTCAATTCCACTTAGCAGTCTACCACTCTTTATTCTCTGATTTTTCCTCTGCAAAACACTTGTAATAGAGAGAGTAGGATAGTAGGAAAATATATTTAGATCCACCAGCTGGTATTTCAGACTTGTTATTTCCTTTACTGGACAACTGGTATTTCAGACTTGTTATTCTCAAACTGGATTCTTCACTAGATTTGGTTTTTGCGAGATCTGTTCTGTTGGCATTTCACTCTCAAACCAGAATTGTCTTCTTGGGTAACTTTGTCTCTCCTCTTGCCTTTCCTTCCTTTCCCTATTCCCCATATTCCATGGTCTTGGTTCTAATTCTTTCTTCCTCCAATCTCAAGTAGGGTGGTCAAGGGATATGTTTCAATTGTTAGGTGTATGAATAAAAAGGTTTAGGCTCAAAAGGGGTGACAATGGAAGATTGAAGGTGAGTCAATTTGGCCTTGGCTTAAAAGAATAAACTGCCTTAATCATATCAGAATATACATGCATCCAGAGAAACAAATCAAGTTCTAGAGTACTTACCAAGGTGAGGCCTCTCTGAAAGAATTTTGTACTATATGGCTCAATCCTCACAGGTTATGGACTCAAGTTAGCCTCTGTTAACTTCATATCAAGCGTCATTTCAAATTCAACATGAATATCAATATACAAGTAATCATAATTCAATCATGCTTAATGCAATCCATGCCATATTTCATCTCACTCAAGCCTCCTAACAGAAATTTCTAATTCATCACTGACTTCACAATTTTACTTCTGAGATGTATAAAATAAGCTTCTAACACGTTATTCAAAAATTTAAACCCTTAATGACTAAACTTAAAACTTATAAATTTAGCAAAACACATAAATTTTCTGTTAGACATCCTTTGTCTCTTGAATGTGATTTGTCAAATAAATAATGCGTATGCGCCTATTCCCAGATTTAGAAAATTGCTGTCCCCAGCAACAACTAACAAGGATCGTGTGCTCAATCACGTAATCATTATTTGAGGAATCACAACCAACACGAAACATTAATCCAAACAAAAGACATTCACATCAAATTATTCATGCGTCAATTATCACGAATGTATCAAGTATATAAATGTGTACTGTAGTAATGTAAATGTATGGAAAATGAAAAACAAGAAACAGAAAATTAAAAACAGTAAAATCAAAAAGAATCCTGTGAATTACTCCTCGCCCTCAATCGTCGCGTCCTCAGCAGTCTGAGATGAACCAGGGTGGTCCGCTGCTGGCTCTGCAGGGCTGAAGGGTCCTGGAGGAGTCTGAGCTGCTGGTGGTGGTGACCTCTGGGCTACTGGTGGCTGGACTGAAGATGGAGCAGCTGGAGCAAAATGATACTGATATGCTGAGAAATCTATGCTCCGCTCCCTACATAAGTCTTCCATCAGCCTGACCTGATACTCCAGCAGGCGAGTCTGGTGCTCTATCATGGCTCGCAAAGAAATCTGATGCTGGGAGTCATCATCTGGGATAGGTATCTGCTATGCAGACTGTTGAGAAGGAGGATACTGAGGTGGATTATGCTCCTGTGCAGGTGCATCTGGGCCCAGTGATGGAGGAGGCTGATCTAATGGTGCTCCACGAGGACTGCGAGTTGCTAATTCCTCTGGAGAGAGCTTCGAAGCTCTAATCAACTGCTCCTCTGTTGCGCTCTCCATCGCATTTGTATATGTCTTCAGATTCATGACGGAGGCGATCCTGATGTCCATGGGCTCGTCGTCTGGGATTTGAACTCCAGCACGACGACAGAGATGAAGAATGCGAGAGGGATGAGCGAGCCAGGACTTACTGCTGGCGTCCTGAATCATGTGGAGAATCCTTTTAGAAAAGATATAAGAGATGTTGAGGTTCTCCTCCCAACGTAGCACATATAACAGAGTGGCTCGCTCCAGATTCACATCAGTCATATTCGTAGAAGGGATGACTGTGTGGTTAATGAATTGGTGCCAGAAAGCTGCGTCTCCTACTAAGTCATGTTTCCTCAGCTTCTCTGGCACATAATCAAGGCCCGCCTTGGTCTTCCAAGCTGTGTATAGCCCAGTGATCCCATATCGGATTTGATCAGCTAGCTGGGGCATCTCGTCTTTGTATAGCTTGGTGAAGACATCGGGTTGCATGCTGAGAAAGATGTGGCCAAACTCGCAGCGGGAGAAAGGGGAGTAGGCGGTGTCCAAGAACTTCTCTATGGTTTCGTCGTCAAATGGAACCTAGACGCCCCTCACCCAGCTAAGTCACCTCTCAGCCACTGTCGTTGGGTCGACATTAGCCAGAAACTCCTTCAGAATTGAACTGGAGCTCGACTCGGGAAAGCTGACTAGTCTCTCCCATCTCCGTCTAATAATAACCTCTATGACCGGAGAGTCTTCAGGAAGCGATTCCCACATAATCTTCTTCTCCGGAATGATCTTCTTGGGTAAATACCAAGAATCAAACCACTCTTGGCACTCCAGCATGCGGAATCTAACTTCATCAAACTGAGTAACCTGGGCCCTCTTGCTACTAGAGGCCTCAGGTGCTTTCCTCTTCCCAGCTATCTGTTTACCCTAAAATTCATAATTTTTCAAAGTCAATTCATAATTCCTAAACTGAATGCAATTCCCATATTTATTCTCATCAATACCACAAAACAGAACAATCACATTAATTTGTCCAATAATCCCAACCATAACTTGACACTTATCCAGAAAAACAAAATCAGGATTCCCCAATTTAGATCTAAGCACACATCACAATCAAATGTATAACTCAGCTCATTTTCCATCAACTCATCTCCAAACAACACCAATATATATATATATATATATATATATATATATATATATATCATTGACTCATACTCAATTAGTCACTAAAATCACTTGTTGACTTCATAAGCCATTGTATTAACCAATTATGTACAAAACAGCACACCCCATTTGCTTTAAGCAGAACTCAAACTGTATAAACAATCAGATCAAGCTATAGAAAATTCGATTCATTATTCAAATCAAATCAATTCACATTAGTCTAGAGACACTAGCCATTCCCAGATTTAATGTCAAAACATATCTCATTCCTATCCCTGCATTTCACTCAGACTAAAACAATCACTAATGCATGAGAACTTATCACATTTTAGACAAGAATTCAAATTACAAGCATGAACAGTTCAAAAATTCAAGACTTAAGCCACACAGTTAATTCATCTCAACTTGATAGAGGAAACATTGCAATTCCAAACATTCACTAGTACAAAATTTCAGTTCATACTCATCAGTTTCACAGTTCAAAGAGAAAGCAAAATGCCAAATTCAACAATATGAACCAAGAATTCAGGTTTCATTCAAAACAAAAATCACACTTATCAAATCAATCAACCAAATAATTTTGGGTTTTCGATTCAGTTCAACTGGTCATCCATACTCAACATTCATAATTAACCATGCCCATCATTTCATGTTTAACTGTCACAACCAATATTACAGAATCCAAGTAGCAACCAAGATTAAGCACAGGTGATAAAATTGCACTTCCCAATTACTAATTGTGATGGTTAATTCCATTGAATTCAACTAACCAAGTACTGCATTCAATTACCATATGTTCAGCTCTACCAAATTCATGTCAATGAACAAAATGCTGAACTAGAATTCCTAGATTTAGATGATGACAATCAATCACACTATGAATGTAAATGAAAGCTAAAGCACAGCCTAACATCAACCAGCATCATACAATTACATCTCAACTAATATAGCAATTTAAAGCACTGACCACACTATATATGAACAATTTGATTTCCCTCAAGCTGCAAAGTGCAATCTCAGATAAATTATTATATAATCATTAGCAGACCCAATCTTGAACAACATTGTAAATCAAAGCACTATCCCTAATTGAAACTCAGAATATGACTAATATGGAACTCCAATCCTGGCAATTCAAATCGACATTCACAATACATAAATTCCAGCTCAACCAAATTCCCAGATTTATATTGCACACCATGTCCCCATTCATATTAAGTATGGTCACTCTTCATTCCAAACAACGATTATCAGTAAATGCTGTCATCAACACACCAATTCTGGTTTACATTTTTGGTCCAATGGTTATCATCATGCATGATTACTCGGCCTATATGTTCTTGCTACAAATCACAACATCATATCAGAATTCTAGTACTGACCAATTTCAAACAACATGTATCAGAGCAACATGAAACTACATCATTAGTGCTAGGCTTAATCTAATGGAACCAAACATCACCAAAAATTGATATGGAAAACATAACACACTCAATTCAAGCAACTAAGGGCAAGAAAACCTAAATGTCAAACTACTGAACCAGGCATTGCAGAGAAATAAGATTTAGAAATCAACCAACACAACATATAACAGAGCTGGCGCGACTCGCGCCCATTCCTGCACTAATCGCGTGGAGTTGCGATTCTGCCATTGGAGCTCTGCAACTCAGGTGCCCAAACTCAAACCTTTGTGCCTTTTTTATGCCATGTACATTCATGGGGTTAGAAAACTGACCTTGTCTCCTGCCATTGATGTGAGTAGAGTGGAAGGGAATGGAATGCACCAAGAAATCCAAGCTTTTCAGAAATGGTGGAATGGAGATGAAGGGTTTTGGGATTTGAGAACCTAGAATGGAGGTTTAAGGGCTTGGTGGTGGCTGAACCTTGAACAGAATTGAGGGGAATTGAGAGAAATTAGGAGAAACAGGGGTGGCAAGCAGTGAGGCACGATTTTTGGGTTCTGAATTCTCTTTTAAAAAACTGAACTAGTGGTCTCGCGCGGATCGCGCCACATACGGTGCTAACCATGTGGATGGATAAAATAGGGATAATTGGTTCAAAATTGTGGCGCGATTCGCGCCATTCTCCACGTGGTCAGCGTGAAATAATGCAGAAGGGTCCTCTAGTTTTGAACAACTGGCGCGATTAGTGCCAGTCTCACGCGGTCAGCGTGAAGACTTGGATCAAGACCCTTAGATTCGAATAAGTGGCGCCAATAGCGTCACAGTTCACACTATCAGCGTGAAAGCACTAATTTTGTTCCCTGAGTTTGAATAAGTGGCGCGAGTAGCGTGGAATCCCACGCGATCAGCGCCATAGATGAAGCTGTGACCTTTGGATTTGCACAACTGGCGCGATTAACGCCAGGTTTCACGCTGTTAGCGTGGATGTTGTAATTGAGGCTGGGTTGATTCGAATTAGTGGCGCTATTCGCGCCATGTACCACGTGAATCGCGTGAGCTATTCGAATGCTCTACAATGCTTTTTATATGCTTTTTATCAATTTAAATCCTAAGTTAAGCCAATTGTACACATAACAACCTAAAATGGAAGAACTAAAATGCAAATTAACACTAAATTAAACTATGCAGCTAACTACTTAGAACAATTAACATCAACCAAAAATAATTAAAATTGAATGATTATAACTAGGCAGAAAATACTAACTGAATTAAAAACTTGCAGAAATTGAAATTAACAAAATCAAATGCTTGGATTGCCTTCCAAGTAGCGCTTGTTTAACGTCATGAGCTTGACTGACAACTGTCAGTCATCCAATGAATTTAGTGGAATGGAAACTGCATTCCTATCCACTTCCCCTCCAAAATAAGGCTTCAATCTACATCCATTCACTTTGAATGACCTGTCATTATCTAAGGGAGAAATTTCTACTGTTCCATAGGGGTAAACTTTGCACACTAAGAATGGACCAGACCAACGAGATTTTAACTTACCTGGAAACAGCCTCAGGCGAGAATTATAAAGCAAAACCTGTTGTCCTGGTTCAAATTCTTTGGGGGCGAATCTTGTTGTCATGCCACTTCTTTGTCTTCTCTTTATATCTCCTGGTATTCTCATATGCAGCTAACCTGAACTCATCTAGCTCATTTAATTGCAACAAACATTTTTCATTAGATTTAGAGAGTTCAAAATTTAAGAATTTAGTGGCCCACAAAGCTTTATGTTCTAACTCAATTGGAAGATGGCAAGACTTACCGTACACAAGTTGAAATGGAGACATACCTATAGGTGTTTTAAATGCAGTCCGGTGTGCCCACAATGCATCATCTAGCTTCTTAGCCCAATCCTTCCTAGAATTTCCAACAGTCTTTTCTAAAATTCTTTTAAGTTCTCGGTTAGAAATTTCTACCTGACCACTGGTTTGAGGATGATATGGTGTGGCAACTCTGTGGTTAACTCCATATTTGGCAAGTAAGCTATCGAACTGTTTATTGCAAAAGTGGGTGCCTCCATCACTGATTATGGCTCTCGGCACTCCAAAGCGGGTGAAGATATTCTTCCGCAAGAATGAAACCACCACCTTTGCATCATTTGTTGGTAAAGTGACAACTTCCACCCATTTAGACACATAGTCTACTACAACCCAGATATATTGATTGGAATATGATTTAGGGAAAGGTCCCATGAAATCAATCCCCCATACATCAAACAACTCAACTTCTTGGATGTTGTTCAGTGGCATCTCATCTTTACGAGAAATATTTTCCGTCCTCTGACAATTATCGCATTTTTCCACAAAATCTCTTGCATCCTTGAATAATGTTGGCCAATAATAACCGCATTGCAAGACTTTTTGTGCTATTCTATTCCCTCCAAAGTGACCTCCATAATCCGAGGCATGGCAATGCCAAAGGATTTTAGGTGCTTCTGACTCAGTTACACATCTGCGAATTACCCCATCAGTACATTGAAAATAAAGAAAAGGGTTATCCCACAAATACCTCTTTGAATCATGGAGAAACTTCTTTTTCTGTTGCCAATTTAATTCTTCGGATATCACACCTACAGCCTTGTAGTTAGCCATATCTGCAAACCATGGGCTGACTTGGATTGCCATCACTCCTTCATCAGGAAAATACTCATTGATTTCTACTTCTGGGCTATCTTGCAACTTCTTGTCTTGAATTCTTGACAAGTGATCAGCTACTTTGTTTTCCACTCCAGCTTTATCTTTGATTTCTAAATCGAACTCCTGAAACAAAAGCTTCCAACGCAACAAGTGTGGCTTTGCGTCTTGCTTATTCATTAAAAATTTAAGAGCTGCATGGTCAGTGTAAACAATCACTTTAGAACCAATCAAGTAGGACCTAAATTTGTCTAAAGCATATACTATTGCTAGCATTTCTTTTTCAGTAGTGGCGTAATTGACTTGCGCCTCATTCAAAATTTTACTAGCATAATATATTACATGTAAACGCTTTTCTTTCCTCTGTCCTAAAACAACACCTATTGCGTAAGCACTAGCATCACACATAAGTTCAAATGGCAAGGTCTAATCAGGGGCTATTAAAACAGGTGCAGTAGTAAGTTTATTTTTTAGTATATTAAATGCATCCAGACAAGCTTTATCAAAACAAAAGTCCACTCCCTTTTCAGTTAATTGGCTGAGAGGTTTTGCAATCTTGGATAAGTCTTGAATGAACCTCCTGTAAAACCCTGCATGGCCTAGAAAACTTCTCACACCATTAACATTAACAGGAGGAGGTAATTTTTCTATCAATAATAATTTAGCTCTATCGACCTCTATTCCCATTTCAGAAACTTTATGTCCTAAGACAATTCCTTCGCGAACCATGAAATGACATTTTTCCCAGTTTAAAACTAAATTTGTCTCTTGACATCTTTTTAAAACCTTAGCTAAGTTAGCTAAACATGAATCAAAGCAAGAGCCAAAAAACAGAAAAGTCATCCATAAATACTTCTAAACCTTTTTCAACCATGTCAGAAAAAATGGAAAGCATGCACCTTTGAAATGTTGCAGGTGCATTGCATAGGCCGAAAAGCATTCTTCTATACGCAAACACTCCAAAAAGACAAGTGAAGGCTGTCTTTTCTTGATCTTCGGGTGCTACTGGGATTTGATTATACCTAGAATACCCATCTAAAAAGCAATAATAATCATGCCATGCTAATCTCTCAAGCATTTGGTCCATGAATGGAAGGGGAAAGTGATCCTTCCTAGTTGCATCATTCAGTCTTCTATAATCTACACACATCCTCCAACCTGTGATTGTTCTTGTGGGGATTAAGTCATTGTTGTCATTTTGAATGACTGTCATCCCACCTTTCTTGGGGACGGTCTGAACTGGGCTTACCCATGCGGTGTCTGAAATTGGGTAAATCATACCTGCATCTAACAACTTAACCACTTCTTTTCTTACCACTTCTTTCATAGTTGGGTTAAGTCTCCTCTGTGGTTGTCTCACTGGTTTCATATCATCTTCCATAAGAATTTTATGAGTACAAAAGGAGGGATTAATACCTTTCAAATCGGAGATGGACCAGCCTATAGCGGTTTTGTGTTCTTTAAGTACTTTCAGCAATTGTTCTTCCTCACAAAATTCCAGCCCTTTGTTGATAATGACTGGGTAGGTTTCTCCATCACCTAGAAACACATACTTCAAGGTCTCCAGTAATTCTTTCAGCTCCACTTTTGGTGCTCCAACTGGGATGTCATCTTCTTTCTTCTCCAGCACCTCCATGGCTATTTCCAACTCTTCTTGCATGGTTTCTTGGCTTCTAATTTTCAGCACTTCTTTAAGTTCTTATTCTTCCTCCAATTGACCTGCACTAATCACATTATCCAAAACATCTAGCCTAAAACAGTCATGTTCATCAGATGGATTTTTCATAGCATCAAAAACATTAAAAGTAATGGACTCATCATCCATCCTAAGTTCTAGTTTACCTTTCTCTACATCTATTAAAGCTCTAGCAGTGGCTAAAAATGATCTACCTAAGAGAAGTGGTATTTCACTTTCACCATCCATGTCTAAAACTATAAAATCTGCAGGAAAAATAAACTTATCTACTTTTACTATAACATCTTCAATAACTCCTGTAGGCTTCCTTAAAGAGCGGTCTGCAAGTTGTAGAGAAACTCTGGTAGGTTTTAGTTCAGTGATTCCCAAGGACCTGCAAACTGACGAAGGCATTAAGTTTATACTTGCTCCCAGGTCACATAGAGCTCTTCCTACATTGATGTTCCCTATTGCAATTGGAATATTAAAATTGCCTTGGTTTTTAAGCTTTGGTGGCAGCTTTCTTTGTATTATGGCACTGCACTCTTCAGTAAGTGCAATAGTCTCACATTCTTGCAATTTATGTTTCCTAGACAACAGTTCTTTCATAAATTTTGCATAGTTAGGCATATTAGCTAAAGCTTCAGCAAATGGAATGTTAATATGCAGTTTTTTAAACATTTCTAAGAACCTGGCAAACATTTGCTTTTGTGCTTGTTGCTTGCTTTTTACTGGATAAGGAGGCTTCTCAAAGCGGGAGAAATCCATTGGCTTCCTAAGAGGTGCAAAATTTTTCTCTTGCTTACTTGGAGATGCTTCTACATCTTGTTCTGCATCCCTTATGGTGTTTCCTTCTTCAGCTCCTTTTTGACTCACCTTTGGATTCTCTGGAGGTGTAATTACTTTTCCACTCCTAGTGGTTATTGCTTTCGCATGCTCCCTAGGATTCACAATGGTGTCACTTGGAAACTGTCATTGAGACCTTTCAGCTAATTGTTTTGCCAATTGCCCAATTTGATTCTCAAGATTTTTAATGGAGGCATCTTGGTTTTTATGATGAGCTCTAGTCTCATTAATGAAGGCATTGGTGGCCTGGATATGCTCATTAGTTGTTTTAGACAGTTGCAACATAGCTTTTTCCAGCTCTGATGGTTCTTTGGGTGGAATAGGTGGAGGCTACAAATAATTGTTAGATTTATAATCTAATCCACCACCTTGGATTCTCCTTTGGAAATTATTCCCCATGGCATTGTTTTGATTTCTCTGGAAATTTTGTTAGGGTCTCTGATTATACCAAAGGCCATTCACCTGTACAGGGTCAGCTCCTACTAATGTAGGACATTCATTAGATTCATGCTCACCTTGGCAATACTCACATGTGGCAGGTTGCGTTCTGCTAGATGAGACTTGAGCTGCTGAGACTTGGAGTTTGTCAATTTTTGCGTTTAATTTGGCTAGTTGCTGAGCCAATATTTTTTGTTTAGCTAGCATTGCATCATTACTCCCTAACTGGATAACTTCTTTTTTGGGCTGAATTGGGGTGCGTTCATTTTCATCACGGGCTAGAGAGTCAATCAATTCATACGTTTGAACTGCAATTTTCGATCTTATGGAACCACTAGCTGCAACATTAACAATAAGGCGTGATTCAGGTACCATTCCATTAAAGAAAATACGTACCTTTTTATCCACAGACATGTCATATTGTGGACACCTCCGAATCAGCTCTTGAAATCTATTCCATGCTGCACACAAAGTTTCCCTCTCATGTTGAGTGAAATTGGTGATTTCATTCACCAACCTATTGTATTTATCCATTGAAAAGTATTGAGCGAAAAATTTTGCAACTAGTTCTTCCCAAGTGGTTATACTATTTGAGGTCTGTCTATCTAACCATCTAAGTGCTTTCCCTTTAACAGCAAAAGGAAATAA
>QARZ01000540.1:151430-190974 GCA_013407115.1 Glycine latifolia
TTCTTGAATTATTTTGTGATACGATCTTTTTAACTCTGATTGTTTAAGAAATTTTAATTGGACAAGAACAACCAATTCACCCCCTCTTGGTTCTTGTGTTCAATTCATACTGTTTTCAATTGGTATCAGAGCAGGTTCTTGTGTGTTTCTCAAGATCACTAATTTCTTTCAAAGAAAATGAATATCACACAAATTACCTTCAAGGAGGGTGCCTCCCTTAATCGTCCTCCAATGTTTGAGGGAGAACACTTCAACTTTTGGAAAAATAGAATGCAGATTTTCATTCAATCAAATGACCTGGTGCTTGGAATGTAATAGAAAAAGGTCCTTTGATATCTACCAAAACTGTTGATAATGAAATGATTCCCAAAGAATGGGATGAAATGAAAGACATAGAAAAGAGGGTAGTTCAATACGATATTAAAGAAAAGAATATGATAACCTCTACCTTGTCGTCAGATGAATTTTTCAGAATTGTTAGGTGCAAGAGTGCTAAGGAGATGTGGGAAATGCTGGAGATTACTCATGAAGGAACAAATGAAGTTAGAAGATCAAGAAAACATGCCTTAATCCATGAGTATGAGATGTTCAAGATGAACATAACAAAAAACATCTCTCAACTCCAAACCAGATTCACACACATTGTCAATCATCTACTTGGTCTTGGCAAAACATTTGATGTAGAAGAACTCAACATCAAGATCTTGAAATGTTTAACAAGACCATGGCAACCAAAAGTGATAGCGATCAAAGAATCTAAAGATTTATCAAAGACGTCTATGCTTGCACTTTTTGGTAAGTTAATTGTGTTGATTTTAAGGGAAGCTGCAAGAAGATTGAAGTAAGGATGAAGGCTTGATGTTTTAGCTTTTTACATGCCCAATCATTTGAAGGAATTTGTAATTTGTCTAAGTGGTTCAAGTGCATTTCCTTATGATCTTTCATTTGCATTTGCATTCTCTTTCTCATGCATACATGTTATTGGATAAAATCTCAAAGCAATCCAATGATTTCAAAAAGAAGTTAAGTTCTCATGGCTAAGTATTTAGAAAATAAAAACTTACTGTTTTAATCGATTACTTAAGTATTTTAATCGATTAAAGACATTCATACTAATTCTGGAAAAGCCTTGAAGAACAGTTTAATTGATTACTAGCTTCTTGTAATCGATTACATAGTGCTATATGAAAAACATGCATCACTGGAATAATCGATTATCTTGTTATGTAATCGATTATCTAAACTCATTAGTCTTGATGCACTACTGGTATAATCGATTACCATTTTCAGTAATCGATTATGATATGCTGTTAGCATATATAGTTTTTAGGTTAATTTTATTAGGAAAGTAGGAGCAATATATTAAATAAATGCTAGAATAAGTATAAAATTCATTATTTTTATGTTTATCAATGATTTTATGCTATTTTGATGTTTAGGACCAAGAAAAGCAAGAAAAGAAGCAAAATAAAGAGCCAACTGAGTCTGATATCTCACGCTAACCGCGTCAGAAGTACTGGAGGTTCACGCTAGCCGCGCCAATCTCGCGCTAGTCGTGCCAGCAACACTGAAGTCTCGCACTAACCGCGCCAGAACTCGCGCTAGTCGCACGGACGTCACGGGATTTCTAAATTAGCTTAAAGATAACATAAAAGTGATGGGTTTTTAGGGTTTTAGGACCTAGGTATAAATAGAACATTAGTAGGATGCATTAAGGAGGAATAGACAGTTTAGAACAAAGAAAAAGAGGCAAAAGCAAAGGAAGAAAGCATCAAGATTAAGGAGTAAGAGGAACAAGAAGGAGGCAAGATTGAAGGGTTTGTGGCTCTTCATACCTTAGTTTCTTTCTTGTTTTCCTTCTCTACATTGTATTAGGCCAGACATATTCATGTCTGGCTAGTTCCTTTGTAATTATGGTTTAGCTAAAAGCCAATGTGAACTCTGTGTTTATGGAATTGATCTTAATAAAGTTTCTTATAAGTGTTTTACTCTACTTTATTTTTCCAATCTTATATCTAATTAGAATTGATCAATCTATTAGGTTACTTAGAGCTACAATTCACAATAGGAATATTGGGGTTTTAGTTTCTGAAAGCAGTAGAGTGATAGTTGCGATATTACCTAGGGATAGGGATAAAGAACTGCAGATTTATTATTATGCTAGCTTCAAGCTTAATCTAAAGGGAACTACTAAGGAATTAGGGTTCTTAATATAGGTTGAAGGGTTAAATGATCGAGGAATCAGGGTTTAACTATATTAATACAGCATATTATCTGAATAATTATATTAAATGCAATTAAGTATCAATTCAATTAAATAAGAGGGAACAAAGGTGATTGTGCTTAACCATAATTATTCTTAATTCTTGCATAACATTCAATTTACATTGTTTTAGCGTTCTTTTATTTATTGTTTTTAAACCGAAAATCACAATCAAATTTTCTCAACATTATTATTTCTTTTCCAATATTCAAGATCATAGATTACAATTAATTTTAGTACATCAATCTTCGTGGGAATGATATCTTACTTATCATTTTATTACTTGAACGAGCGGTGCACTTGCCGTGTCGCAACAGATTACACAGGCCATTTTCGTGTTTTGGGCTTTACTGGTTTAATCGATTACCAGTAGTATGTAATCGATTATTTCTTCATGCTTCATATTCACTAAGACTACTTTAATCAATTACGTTTCGATTTAATCGATTATCTTGTTCATGAAAACATTTTCAGGAAGCTCAAGAACATATTAATCGATTATGTGATATTTTAATCGATTACATATGATTAAATAATTGATTACCTTGTCGTTTTAATCGATTATTGTTAGTTAAATCCATTTTTTAAAAGCTTTGTATAACATGTCTTTATAAATAGACTTGGAGCAATTTGTTCTGAGCAAACATACGCATATGTGTGAATCACTAAAAAGATAGAAAGCTTTTTCCACAGCCAAAATACTGATTTGTTCTAAGAGTGAAAAACCTCTCATGAGATCAAGAGAGTTGAGTTTTTGAGATGAGGTTTTAAAGAAAAGAATAGATTTCAAGAGTTCTAATTCTGAGCTTTGAATTACATTCAACCTGACTGATTGGTAACATCATTCGTTCATTCTTTCATACATTTGAAGGATCACAGGTTGTATCTCTTGAATCTTTCTTTAGAATTTTTCTGGGTATTAAAATTTTGTTGCTATATATCTTTGATTCTTTAAAGATGTTTTCTAGAGTAGGGTTCTCTAGAGGGAAGAGCAGAGAAGGGTTCTCTAGTTCTTGATCACTTGAAGTCTATAGGGTTTAGATTTCTGTTTCTTTGTCTAGTGTGGATAAAGGTGATCGTTGTAAATTGCTTGTAAAGATTCTTTAATATAGTGAAAACTCTAACCTAGTGTGGGTTGGATGTAACTGGATGTAGCCTCCATGGTTGAGAGGTGAACCAGTATAAATTGCCTTGTCTCTTGTTTTAAGTTCTCTATTTTTCATTGCTTGTCTTTGTGAAATCAAAATATTATCATCAAAGAAACCATTTCTGTCATTGCATGCATATCAAGGATTGATCTTGATTGAAGAAAGAGTTCTAGATTTTCAAAAGGTGAACAAGTGATACGATCTAAGATTTGAATTCCGCAATTTGTTTTAGAAAATTTTAAATATCAGTTTTGAACCAATTTACCCCCCTCTTGGTTTATTTGCAGTATATTCCTTGTGTTTTCAACTTGAATATGAATTAGAAATGTCTCAACTAACACACGCAGAAGATGCAGACAAAAAATAAGAAAAGCATAGCCTTGAAAGTTGCATCCTCAAATGTTGAGAAATATGATGATTCAAGTGGAGATGAAGGTGATGAGAATCTGAACCTAATTGTCAAAAGGTTTGGCAAGTTCATAAAGAAAAACAAGAACAGAAATTTCACCAAGTTCAACAAAAAGAAAAACAACAACAACAACACCAACTACAACTGCTTTGAATGTGGTAAACAAGGCCACATCAAATCTGAATGTCCAATATATTTGAAGAAGTAGTTAGAGGAAAATAAAGCAAAGAAAGATGGGAAATCAAAGAGAGCTTACATTGCATGGGAAGAAAATGCATCAACAACTTCTGAATCTTCAAGTGAAAATGAAGAAGCAAATGTTTGCCTAACTTCAACAATTGATGAAGATGACTCAAGTGATGAATCAGAAGTAAATCATGAACTTGATCAACTAGTTAATGTTTTCAATGAAATTCAAGAGGAGGCTAAAAAACTTGCAATCGCCAACAATAAACTCAAAGGTTACCTTAGATGACATACCACAAAACTAGCTCCAATGCAAGCTGAACTTTGTAACTTGAAAGAAGAAAATGAGAAACTTGTTTCAAGCTACAAAGCAAATGGGTGTGTGTGTGTGTGTGTGTGTGTGTGTGCCTCTTCTTCTTCAAAAGTCAATGAAAATGAAGCTTTGCAAAAAGAGTTTGATGAATTCAAAAAGAGCCATCTTGAGAAATGCATGACTTTACAAATTGAAAACTCATACTTGGTAGATCTCTTAAAAAAGCTTTATCAAGGGAAATGTAGTTTGAATCAAATGTTAAGTGTGCAAAAGTATGCTGGTGATACATCTGGATTGGGTTATAAACATCAAACAAAACCTTTTCAAAACACCAAGTTTGTACCCCCAAAACATATGAATAGAAAAAGACCTTAAAAAACAAAGCATACTAAAAAGGCTAATTTTGAAAGAGGATCAAAATCTGTAACATGTCATTACTGTATGAAGAAGGGTCACACATGTCACAAGTGTTATGCTAGGAGGTTCTATGTTCCTAATGGAGAATGCATATGGGTTCCTAAGAAAAAGAGACAAATAGCTAACCCCTATGGACCCAACCTTATTTGGGTACCTTTCTTTGCTACTTGATTTGATTGTTGCAGGTGCGTCTAAGAGCTAAAGCATTATTATGGTACTTGGATAGTGGATGCTCTAGACACATGACAGGTGATAAATCCATGCTCACCAATCTAACTTTAAAGGATGGAGGATTTGTCACCTATGGAGACAACAATAAAGGAAAAATAGTAAGAGAAGGCGATATTGGTGACAACTTCAAAACAAAAATTAGAAATGTGCTTTATGTGGAAGGCCTAAAGCATAATCTTATGAGTATAAGCCAGATTTGTGATAAAGGATTGAAGGTATCCTTTGATAATAATTGTTGCTTGATATGTGATGGTAAAACTGGTGGTGGAGGTTCATGGCAAGCTAAAGGTCTAGAAGGAGAGCTTGAAGCACTTCCTTTAGTGAGCTTTAAAGAACCAATGACAAGAGCTAGGACTCAAGCACTTCAAGACCACATTCAAGCTAACTTGGGCAAGCATGAGGATGCACATCAACTCAAGGATGACAAGAGCTGGATTTTGATGTCTCAAGTCCAATTCAATTCAATAAATTCCAGCAGTTGTTAGAAGAAATTCAATACAAACACTTGTAAATAGGTTTTCCATTGTTTTAATCGATTATTTTGGACTTGTAATCGATTACCAGCATTTCAGCTTCAAACAGAAACAAGGAGTCACTGCTTTAATCGATTAAATGGGCTATGTAATCAATTAAAACAAGTATTGACTGTTTTAATCGATTACATAAGCCATTTAATTGATTACATAAGGCTGCAAAGTGTAAATAACTTTATTTTAATTGATTACAAGGCAAATTAATCGATTAAAATAGTTTTAAAGCTACTCTGCACATATTTTGGAAGCCAAGGGTTACTTTAGCAAAGCTTGCACTTAAAGCTTCATTTAGGCTTCATTTCAATTTGCATTTTCCTTACATTTAATGACATTTAGCTTGTAATTTCGTGGCCTATATAAGGTGTCAAAACTGAATGTAACGAACTTTGGTTCATTAATACAATTTTGAAAATTGTTGTGAGAGTTTCTCTCTTGTTCTTGTTCAAGAACTTCTTGAGTCTTATCAATGGCTTCCCAATGCTATTGTGGTGATTCTTCCTAGACTTATTGGAAAGCTTCTCCATGGTGTCTTCACCTTTATCCCTAACCTTTCTTTCATCTTCCATTTCTGCAATTATAAGCTTCTAAAACAACCCTAATTTCAAGGAGTGCTGGAACCTTATGTGTTCTTGAAGTTTTCTTGAAGAATGGGTTCTATTGCAAGGTAGATTTGGGAAAACTTAATGGCTATGGGTTCAGCTGTTACATCAACTGGTGAGGTGATCCATGTAGGAAAAAGAAAAGGAAACATCTACTTGCTTGCTATAGAACATGTATTCATTCATAATATAAACTGTTAGTAAGTAAGATTGATGAATCATGGTTGTGGCATATAAGAGCGAGTCACATTAACATGCATCACATGAACAAACTCATAAAGAAGGATTTAGTTATTGGTTTACCTAAACTCAAGTTTGAAAAGGACAACCTTTGTGATGCTTGTCAAAAGGGGAAACAAATTAAGATCTCTTTTCAAAACAAAAATTTTGTTTCTACCTCAAAACCTCTTGAATTGCTTTACATGGATTTGTTTGGTTCTTCAAGAACTATGAGCTTAGGTGACAATTACTATGGGCTTGTAATAGTTGATGATTACTCAAGATTCATATGGACTTTGTTTCTGAAATCCAAGAGTGATGCTTTTAATTCCTTTAGAAAATTATCCAAGCTTGTTCAAAATGAAAAAGGCTACAAAATTATCTCAATAAGAAGTGATAATGGTGGTGAATTCCAAAATGAGCACATGGAAAAATTTTGTGAAGAAAATGGAATAAACCATAATTTTTCAGCTCCAAGAACACCTAAACAAAATGGTGTTATGGAGAGGAAAAATAGATCTCTTGAAGAAGGAGCAAGAACTTTTCTTAATGAGACAAATTTGCCAAAATATTTTTGGGTTGATGCACTGAGCATTGTTTGTTACAATTTAAACAGATTACTCATAAGGCCCATCTTAAAGAAAACTCCTTATGAACTATACAAAGGTAGAAAACCAAACACTTCACACCTTAGATCTTTTGATTGTAAATGTTTTGTTTTAAACAATGGAAATGAGTCTCTTGGCAAAATTTGTTGCTTGAGAAACGTAAGTCAAAATTTGTTGCTAAGATAGCTGTTCGTACACGCAAGTTGGCAACTATGGTGGCTATGGAAGCTGTCCGATTCACGCATGTTGGCAACTTGCCTTAGTATCTCCGCCTGTATATAGCAGCGTATGAAGCATGTTCGTTCTCACCTATGTGCATGTTTCTCTTCTTTTCTCTCTAAACTCTCTTGCACCCAGAAACCTCTCTTCATCAACCCTATATACCACCTTTTACTCTCAAGAACCACCGTAGTTGTAGCGGAAAAACCTCTACGTTAAGAGGAACTCGTGAATGAATCTTAGTCCCTTTCATTCCTGGTTGCTGTGAGAACTTGTGTTCGAGCAAAACTCATGTTAGTTTGAAAGAAAGGAATTCTTGTCCAGGTAAGGGGAGTTTTATTGTGTTAATAATGGTTTTAGATATCATGGTTAAGATGTAGTATGTAATATGTGTTATGATGTTTTGCGTGAAATAAATTGACAAAGTTTTTATGTGATGTGTTTGTGAAGAAGATGACTACCAGATTGGGTAAGTCGGGCTGGGCATGTTGCATATATATGTCAAACCTTTGTTTGTGATGTCGGCTATCGGGAAGGGTTGGCTGAGTTGCATATATGTGTCAAACCTTTGTTTGTGATGTCAGCTACTGAGAAGGGTTGGGCAAGTTGCATATATGTGTCAAACCTTTGTTTGTGATGTCGGCTACCGAGATGAGTTGGCTAAGTTGAGCGATTTACGTAGCATGCATGTACACATGCAAGACGTAACTTAGTCCTTGTTGGCGGACGTATGTATACCGGGTTCCTTACCCGAGGTTGTACTTTGGAGCTATTAAGCTGAAGTTACTTCTCGGGAATAGATCTACCGGGTTAGTTACTCGGTAGAGCTCGTACCTTCTCGGGAATAGAGCTATCGGGTTACTTACTCGGCAGAGCTCGTACCTTCTCGGAAATAGAGCTATCGGGTTACTTACTCGGTAGAGCTTGTGCCTTCTCGGGAATAGAGCTATCGGGTTCGTTACTCGGCAGAGCTTGTACCTTTTCTTTGAGAACTATCGAGTTCCCTTACCCAGAAAAACTTGAGTCTTGCAAGCGCTCGCAGTTATAATCAAATACAGCGCTTGTGTAATCTATTGCATAGTGTTGAGTCCATCCTTAGTACTTTTATAGAAACCCAAGGATCCCCTTGACCGAACTTGTCCGACCTCTACCGACCTCTTTAGACCTCATCAGCTCTGGTCCACCTTTGTTTTTCCCTTGCCAACCTTGACCGACCTTGTTCAATCTTTACCGACCTTGTCCGCCCTTGTCCGACCTTGTTCGGATTCTTTCCTCAAAGTTGTTATAGCTAGGTGCCAACCCAGACACCTAATACTTCACACCAATTCACTTGTTTGTAGTGTTTGTGAATGACGTATGTGATTACGTTGATGTCGGCCTATGTGATGGCTTGAGATATTGAATGCATGGATACCATGGGGGTGTATGGCATTATCCTAGCTAGGACGAGTTGATCCTGAGCCGGGCCATACATTGATGGTGCCCATGAGACATAGGGGGTGTATGACATTATCCTAGCCACGACGAGTTGATCCCGGGTCGAGTCATACATTGATGGTGCCTATGTAACATATTTCATTTGCATGACAGAAATAGGATGATTGACTGTAATAGTAAGAGAAGTACTGGGGGGCCACGTCTACAGGGATAGCCTTATGACACCCATTATTGGCTGATTACCATGGGGGGATGAGTCCTATGCACAATAGAGCGACCCCGACGTCAACTGGAACTATCATTTGGACCATGGATTTGGCCTATTTTCGGAGATGGTACCACATTGCATGCTGAGAGAAAAGTCAGGGGCATGCATCACGACTAGTTCTTATAAGATGTACTGTTATATGTTGTTGGACGAGTTGTCTATGATTGATTGTGTGCAGAAATACTTGAATATTGTTGTATTATTGCAAACAACCGTTGTAACACCCTGATATTTCAATAACTGCAAATGTATGGTCAAAATGTTTCTTGCACAAGTATTTGATGTGAGTGCTTATATTTAAATTATTTGGGTGAAATATCAATTAGAGATATTACAAAAGTGTTTGAAGAGAAATGACCATATTACCCTTCCCTTGAAGCAAAAATCACGAAAATGCCCTTAGATATTTTGGTTAGATATTTTAAAGTGGAAATTACACAAATACCCTTGGATATTTTGGAAATTATAATCATACCCCTAGGGTGAGTGACAAATTACCATAGTACCCTTGCGGCTAGAATTACCAAGACACCTTTAAATATTTTGTGAAAACTTGATGAAATTACAGAGTATCCTCGGATGGCAAATTACCAAAATACTTTGTGACAAAAAACCTCAGAATAGAATTTCTATGAATTTTATATGGTAATAACTTTTAAACTTTATTCAGGAGAATTCAAGCAGGAGAAACATATAGAAAAATGATAAGTAGAATCTGGGGAATTTTCTTTTAATTGTAGGATGTACAGACTTATTTAAATAAAATGGTTTAGTAATTTTAATGATCAGAAGCAAAACGGACCAATCAGAATAAAGATAAAAGCAGTCTTGTATGTAAGGCCTGTGTAGCACTCTGTATAAGACTATTTGTGAGTATTTGTATTGTAACTGAAGTCAGTTTCTTGAAATCTCTGGAGTTTTATTATTCAATATTATCTTTAGGTAAAAGAGTTCGAATTGAACTTTACTTCCTTCTAGTAAATGCCATGTGTGAAGTTATGTTGAAATTGGATTCTTCTTCTTCATAAAAAAATGACATATGTATACAATAAGAACCACACAATTTTCTCCTCTTTAAGGAAATAAAAAAATGGTATAGAGAAAGGAAAGGAAGATAAAAATCTTCCCCTTGGCCATGGTATTCACGTGAAGAAGAGGAAAGGAGAAAATAAGGTGGTTTTATCATACCAAAAAAATTGTTAAGTCATGATAAGTAGAAAAATACCTTAAGATTCATAAATTAAAATGATAAGATACAATCATGAAAGCTTAAGAAATATCTAGCCACTTGTAACTTACTATTAATATAGGGATAATAAGCTATCATGCCTTGAAAGATATTTATACAAGGTAGCATGAAAGGAAGAAAAATCTTCTCTTCCTTCCTTTATTGATCACGTGAAAGAGGGAGAAAAAGGGAGAAGATTCATGAATTTGGACAAGTAGGAGGACACTTGGAAGGAAGGTATTATGACTTAGAAGATTTTTATAAAGTTAAAAGATATTTAGGAAAACAATTATGAGCTTAGTTAGGATGTAATGGAGTGAGATGAAACTAAGTTCTAATGAAACCAAATAAGAGTAACTAACTAGGAAGGGGTAAGAATGTCCTTGAATATTATATTATTTTTCAAACACTATATAAAGGGAGAAGGGGGCCTTAGGTGGAAGTCATTTTCGAGACTTCCTCCCTACATACCATACCACACGTGAACTTCCTCCCTCACATCCCTTTCATTTCACTTTCATCCTTTCCTTTTCAAAGCCTAAATCAAGTAAGAAAAAGACCCCACTTCCTTGAAGAATCACGTGTAAAGCTAGTACCTTTAGGAAGAGAAAGACAAGCTTATTAAGAGGTTATAAGGTACGTATAGGGAAGTTTTATGATAAGGATATTTTAAGTGTTATTTGTGTTTGAATAAATGTTTGAAGTTCTGTGAAGTATGACTTGTGTCTAAGTAATTGTTGGACTTGAGTTCTAACTATATGTTTGAGTACTTGAATGAAGTCATGTGTTGCTGAGTGTTTCTATGAATCTCTGTACATGAATGATATGTTGAGTTTCTGTACATGAGTAACAAGCTGAATGCTGTACTTGATTTATGTTGAATCTCTAAGTAAAGTATGTGAGACAATGGTTGAAGACTGATGTTGAAAATAAATATGAGTTGATAAAAAGAAAAGAGTTATGCATTAAGTGAATCAGTTTCATGTGTCTCATATTATAAGAGTTGCCTCAGAGTGGAGGTGTGCCTCAGAGAGGAGGTGTGTTAGATAGCTGCAGGAACTGAGTTCGAGAGTTCAGACAAGAGAAGTCTGAGCTGGGGGTGACTCTTGCGGTGGGAAAATCACGCCACCCATGATGATCACATGAAGTGTGGGTGAGAATCCTGTGCAACACCGTGATACCCTGACTGATCGTTTCAGTTCTGTGCCACTAGGATGGGGCTATCGTGACAGTTGGTACCACATGATAAGAGTCTAAGAAAATCATGCATCATATAAAATTAGAACTAAAATTTTGAGGATGTTGTTATGAATATCTGCATATTGAATATAATCTGTTGCTTAAATTATGTTTATCATAAACTTATCCTATGTTTTGTGTATGTGGTTGACACCTGCTATGACCTCGATTTTATTCGGGCGAGCAGATGAACAACAAAGAGAGAGACTGCCTAGCTGTCTACAAGAAGAAGATTTTGTTTAAAGATGTAATTGTTTGAAGATGTATTCTTTTGTTACAGAATGTTCTAGTTATTTGTATTATGTAATAAAACCAGTGCCAGTTTGTACTCTTATTATATGTTACTTCAGGATTATAAATATTAATCAGTGATGAAATTTTCTTGGAGTATTAGTTATTGGCAAAATTTTATTATAATCAATTTGGTGCTCTTACGTAAGTTGAAAAGAATTTTCATTAAAAATCAATAATAACATGATCGTAAGTTGAGGCGTTACAATCGTATTGTCTTTTCTTAGCTGATGTTATTTACTATTTATTTCTTTACATGATGAACTCACCTTTGCTTGCTTGTGCCATGTGGTTTTGGTACCTGTGATGATCACGAACCATGTTCGTGTGAGTAGACGGGCAGTAGCAGGCAAAGATATTTTCTTTTGTTGGAGCCGCCAAGTAATCGGGGTAATGTTAGACTAAATCCCGACTTATAGATGAGTTTTGTTGCCGGGATGGCATTGAACTAGATCCCAGACACGAGTTGTAATGTGACAACTCACTCTTAGTTATTTAATCTTTTGTTTATTTTGAAGTTTTTGAACGTTTCAGACATGGTTATTTGTAATTACCACTAAATTATGTTCTTATGTATATAAGTATTACAATGTAGTTCATCATTGAATATTCGTGATATTGATTATGCTCATGCGAAAAATTTACTACTATTTTTATGATCATCTTAAAGGGATTTTCAATTATAAATCGTAATTAAAAACATGATTAAGAGTATTATATAGTAGCAACAAGGCGAGTCGTTACATTAGTGGTATCAGACCCAGGTCGGACCTTCCGGCCAGTGAGTTGTGAGCTTGCTATGTTTCTCTAAGCATATTGTGTTGATTAGTATCTGATTGTTAAAGTGACTAGCTGTGATGTGCTGAATTATGTTTAAGCTTGTGAAAGATATTGTTTTTTGTATAAGGATAGTATATTTGTATTTCTCACGTCTGCTATACCATAAGTTTCTATGCTTTGTTGTGAGTTATTAGACTGACCATCTATATAATTTGGGACAATACAAGAAAACATTATGGCAAGTAGACCAGAAATACAAAGTATAGAATGAAGGTGTAAGCATAGTTCTATGTTGTTTGAATTCTTTCCGGGTGTTCACTTCTTGTTATGCGTAGGAAGTGATGGCCGGTAGGAATGATCGTGCAATAGTTGATGCTCTCCAAGCCTTAGCCTAGGCATTGGGGAACCAAAATAGGGGAGAAGCCCCAGGAGCAGTGGAGTACCATGGGTTGGACCGCTTTCAGTGCAATAATCATCCTTCTTTCCGTGGAGGATACAACCTGGATGGTGCTTAGACTTGGATACGGGAAATCGAGAAGATTTTCTGGGCTATGGCATGCCCGGAGGAGCAGAAGGTTGCCTTCAGTACCTATACCCTGGCAGAAGAAGCTGAGTATTGGTGGGATAATACCCGCCAATACATGGAGGCAGATGGCCGGGTAATGACTTGGGAAACCTTCAAGAAGTCATTCCTGGAGAAGTACTTCCTGGAAGACATGCGGAATAAGAAGGAGATGGAATTTCTAGAGCTTAACCAAGGGAACCAGATGGTAGCCGAGTATGCGACTAAATTCGAGGAGTTGGTAAGGTACTTCCCTCACTATCAAGGACGGGATGGTGAGAGCTCGAAATGTGTAAAGTTTCTGAACGGTCCACAGCCCGAGGTAAACACAAGCCGTAAACTATCAAGGAATCTGTCAGTTCCTGATCTTGGTCAATGAAAATACAATGAATACCTAATCCAATAAACCAAGAGGGGGGTGAATTGGTTTTTGCCTCCTTTTTTAAAAATTTCTTACAAAACAATGTACAGCGGAAGAATTATTTGGATCGTATCTTATATCAAAACAATTTAGAAAAACAATCTTCTTCACCAATCAATTACCTCTTGTGCAAAATCAAAGTTTGAATGATACACAAATTTAATATCTCAAGAATTCAATGAAACATAAACCAAAACTTAAATGCACACAAGTTTATACTGGTTCACCTCTCAACCCCGAAGGCTACATCCAGTTTAACTTCTAACCCAAACAAGGTTAGAGTTCCACTATAACAAATCTTAGTTCTTTACAAGCAAGCAACAAGGTCTCTTTCACCTCTCCTAGGCAAAACTCAAAATCTACTCCCTAGATTTCTCAAAAAACCAAGAACCAGAGATCCCCTCTCTGTTCTACCCCTAGAAAACCCTTTCTAGTAATGCCTTAAAGAACCCCAAATGTTATATGGAAAATCAACAAAAATTACAACAATTAAAAACAAAAACTACAACAAACCAAAGCTTAAGGTCCAAGAAAGGTATCACCTCATTTTCCTTTGCAGCTAAAAGGATATGAACGAATTATACAACCTGAGATGATGTATCAAATGCTTTCTTGAATCTTCTTGTATCTCAACTTTGCATGAATGATCACACACAATGATTTCTTTGACTAAGCACTCATGTTGAATCTAACACAATAGAACAACTCTAAAGATAAACTTTTAAACCTCTTTGAACTCTTAGAGAATGTAAAACCTAAGATGGGAACGAATGCTCTTTTATTTATCTCTTTTATTTCAGTGACACAGCTTTTCTATTTATAAAAAAACTAATTTAACAGACTGTAATCGATTATTTTGCTATGGTAATCGATTATTTAATCATCAGTAATCGATTATTCCGTCTCAATAATTGATTAAATTGTTCATCTCAGTTCTGGAAATCTTGAACGAACACAATAATCGATTATTTCACCATTTAATCGATTACGCCAGAATGACATACTTTCTTCATAAGCAGAGGTAATCGATTATAATGCATTTTAATCGATTATGCCAGAACATGTCTAAAACACTACAAAGCATATTTAATCGATTACAATTATTTGGTAATCGATTAAACCAGTTCATCATGTTGTGCTGAATTATGCAGATGCCTTATGTAATTGATTATGTTCACAGATAATCGATTACACCAGTGTTCCCAAATCTGTGTCAAGTCTTTTTAATCGATTACAAGAAAATGGTAATCGATTAAACTGTTCTTAAACCATTTTCCAGAAATCCAAACAAGCTGGTAATAGATTATTTGACTCAAGTAATCGATTAAAACAGTGTAAAATCATTTTATGCTTGTTTAGATGCACTTATGCAGTCCTATTCATTTGCACATTCTAATATGATTATCAACCTATGTATGAATGTATGTATGCATGATTTACTTAATAGCTGCAGAGGATTATAAGGATTTATCTTAATGAATCAAGCTTTAACCAAAAATACAAATGCCAGCATATTTGAGAGGGCATGTAAAAATATCAAAACCAAATAGCTTCCATCAACCTTGATTCTTTGTCTTCAACTTCTTGAATCTAACAGTCAACATGTGTCGGATATGAGACGAGCATTCCGAGGACAAAGCGGCTTATTACTGGAATGCTGGCCCAGTAAAGGATAAGAAAGCCAGGTTACGAAATCGCGGGAAACCTTACACCATCACTCGTAAGCCATACGGTAGTAGACCTTCTACCTTTCCAACCCGGGTTACTTGTTTCAGGTGTGGTAAGCCCAGGCATATCTCTACTGAATGCAAGCAAGGTTCGATTTACTTTAATTGTAAAGAGAGAGGTCACTTTCAAGTAAACTATCTACAGCCTAAGAGAGAGCGGAATGAAGGTGGTCAGCAGGACCAACCCGGACAACCGAGGACCACGGGAAGAGTATTTACTCTTAGTGGTGCGGAAGCCTCAAATTCCCGAGATCTAATCCAAGGTAAATGTTTCATAAACGGGATTCCTTTACTTGTGCTTTTTGATTCTGGTGCAACCCATTCTTTTATATCCCGATTATGTGCAGAAAGACTTAAACTTTTCGTGTCTCCTTTGAATAATAAACTTGTAGTCGAGACCCCGGCTAGTGAGTCTGTGGTGGATTCCGAGGTATGCTTAAATTATCTTGTGGAAATTTCTGAAAGGAAATTTCGTGTTAATCTGATTTGTTTGCCTCTTAGTCAAATCGGTGTTATTTTGAGAATGGACTGGTTATCTTTCAACCAAGTTTTACTGAATTGTTTGATAAAACGGTCATGTTTGGTAACCCGGACGTGAGAGATAAAGGGATGTTTATCTCGGCCAACTAGGTTATGTCCTCTTTAAAAGAAAATGCTCAAGTATACATGATCCTATCAAACCTGGGCGTGGAAACCAAGGTTTCCTTGGATGACCTTCCTGTTGTTAGAGAGTTCCCCGGAGTATTTCCTAAAGATATATCCGGATTACCCCCAGAGAGAGAGGTAGAGTTTTCCATAGATTTGGTGCCTACTGCTGGACCTATATTTGTAGCTCCTTATAGGATGTCTCCTATAGAACTAGCCGAGCTTAAGAAATAGTTAGAAGAACTATTGGCTAAGCAATTTGTGCGGCCTAGTGTGTCTCCATGGGGAGCACCCGTGCTATTAGTAAAGAAAAAGGATGGAACCATGAGGCTATGCATAGATTATCGTCAGTTAAACAAGGTGACGATTAAGAATAAGTATCCTTTGCCTAGGATAGATGATCTTATGGACCAACTAGTAGGAGCATGCGTGTTTAGCAAGATAGATCTTAGGTTGGGTTATCATCAAATCTGGGTAAAGCCTGAGGATATTCCAAAGACTGCTTTTAGAACCCATTATGGTCATTATGAGTATATGGTTATGCCTTTCAGTGTGACCAATGCTCCTGGTGCATTCATGGATTACATGAATAGGATCTTTCACCCTTACCTGGATAGCTTTGTAGTATTTTTCATCGACGATATCCTAGTATATTCTAAGACTTGAGAGGAGCATGAGGAGCACTTACGGATTGTGTTGCAAACCCTTAAAGATCGACAATTGTATGCTAAGTTGTCTAAGTGTGAATTCTGGTTGGACAATGTAAGTTTTCTTGGGCATGTGATATCCCAAAGGGGTATAGCAGTAGATCCTTCTAAAGTAGAAGTTATCCTTGAGTGGGAACGCCCCAAGTCCGTGTTTGAGATTAGAAGTTTTCTGGGCTTGGCTGGGTATTACAGGAGATTTATAGAAGGTTTCTCTAAGCTAGCATTACCTTTGACCAAGTTGACTCATAAGGGTCAGGTGTTTGTATGGGATGACCGGTGTGAACATAGTTTCCAAACCCTCAAAGAAAAACTAACAACCGCTCTTGTGTTAGTTTTGCCTAACCCAAAGGAACCCTTTGAGGTGTATTGTGACGCATCAAAGATGGGCTTAAGAGTTGTGTTGATGCAGAATGGCTGGGCTGTGGCTTATGCTTCCAGGCAGCTTAAGACGCATGAAAGGAACTACCCTACCCATGATTTGGAGTTAGTTGCCATGGTGTTTGCCCTTCAGATTTGGAGACATTATCTTTTTGGCTCTAAGTTCGAGGTGTTTAGTGACCATAAAAGCCTTAAGTATTTGTTCAGCCAAAAAGAATTAAACATGCATCAAAGGAAATGGTTAGAATTTCTTAAGGATTATGATTTTGAGCTAAGTTATCATCCTGGCAAGGCCAATGTGGTGGCCGATGCGTTAAGTAGAAAATCCCTGCATGTGTCTGCATTAATGGTTAGGGAGTTGGATCTCTTGGAACAGTTTAGAGACCTTAGTCTAGCATGTGAGTTCACCCCTAATAGCGTGAGACTATGAGCCCTATAGATTACGAGCGGGTTGCTAGAAGAGATCCGAGAAGGGCAGAAGTCCGATCCTTTCCTGAAAACTCAGTTAAAATCCATAGCGTCAGGAAGTGCTAGTAGTTTTCATGTAGGACTGGATGGAGTTTTAAGACTTCAGGGAAGAATCTGTGTTCTTGACATATCCAGGCTTAGGAAGGTGATTCTAGAAGAGGGGCATAGAAGTAACTTAAGTATTCACCCTGGAGCCACCAAGATGTATCAAGATCTTAAGACTATGTTTTGGTGGCTAAACATAAAGAAAGAAGTTAGTGAATTCGTATATGCATGTTTAACTTGTCAAAAAGCTAAGGTGGAACACCAGAGACCATCGGGTAAGTTACAACCCTTAGAGATACCCCAATGGAAACGAGACAATATTTCCATGGATTTTGTTGTGGGTTTGCCTAGGACCCGGGCTGGGTTAGATTCTATTTGGGTTATTATGGACAGATTGACTAAGTCTGCTCACTTTATCCCCATTAATATTCGGTTTTCCTTAGAGAAGTTGACTTCCCTGTACATTAGTGAGATTATCTGATTGCACGGTGTATCCTCTAGTATAGTATCCGACCAGGATCCAAGGTTCACTTCCTGATTTTGGGAAAGTTTGAACAAAGCCTTAGGAACCCGGCTTCTGCTAAGTTCGGCCTATCATCCTCAAACTGATGGTCAGATAGAGCGAACCATCCAATCTCTAGAAGACCTTTTGAGGGCGTGTGTTTTAAAACAAGGGGGTAACTGGGATAGTTTCCTACCCTTGATAGAGTTCACCTACAACAATAGTTTGCATTCTACCATTGGCATGGCTCCCTACGAAGCTTTATATAGTAGAAGGTGTAGAACACCCTTATGTTGGCTAGAACCCAGCGAGAATCTTGTGTTAGGACCCGAGGTAGTACAACAAATGAACGAGAAGGTCAAGTTGATCCGGGATAGGATGAGAACGGCCTAGAGTAGACAGAAAAGCTATCACGACAAGAGGAGGAAAGATCTACAGTTTCAAGTCGGCAATCATGTATTTTTTAGGGTTACCCTTTGGATTGGGGTTGGCCGAGCATTAAAAACCTGAAAACTCACACCCTGATTTGATGGTCCTTTCCAGATTCTAAAAAGAGTCGGTCCTGTCGCGTATCAAATTGCCTTACCCCCGTCTCTTTCCAATCTCCATAATGTATTCCATGTGTCCCAACTTCGTAAGTACGTTCATGATCCTTCTCATGTGGTCAAACTGGATGATATTCAAGTAAAAGAAAACTTAACGTATGAAACACTACCTTTGAGGATTGAGGATAGACAGATAAAGCACCTAAGAGGGAAAGAAATTCCTTTGATTAAGGTAATTTGGGGAGGCCCAGTAGGAGAAGATGCAACATGGGAGCTAGAGAGTCAGATGTAGGAAGCCTATCCGGCTCTGTTCGCAGCAAGTAATTTCGGGGATGAAATTTCAAAAAGGGTGGGAGAGTTGTAACACCCTAAAAATTTACAAGTTAAATAGATATTTCATGTTGCTTAATTGTTTAATATAATTCTTGCAAATGGCTGTGCATTGGTATTTGTGCTTGAAAGATGTAGTAATTCTTGCAAATTTGCTGTAAAGTGTTTTGCATTGGTAATTGTGCTTGAGAAACGTAAGTCAAAATTTGTTGCTAAGATAGCTGTCCGTACATGCAAGTTGGCAACTATGGTGGCTATGGAAGCTGTCCAATTCACGCATTTTGGCAACTTGCCTTAGTATCTCCGCCTATATATAGCAGCGTATGAAGCATGTTTGTTCTCACCTCTGTGCGTGTTTCTCTTCTTTTCTCTCTAAACTCTCTTGCACCTAGAAACCTCTCTTCATCAACCATCTATACCACCTTTAACTCTTAAGAACCACCGTAGTTGCAGTGGAAAAACCTCTACGTTAAGAAGAACTCGTGAGCGGAGCTTAGTCCCTTTCATTCTTGGTTGTTGTGAGAACTTGTGTTCGAACAAAACTCACGTTAGTTTGAAAGAAAGGAATTTTTGTCCAGGTAAGGGGAGTTTTATTGTGTTAATAATGGTTTTAGATATCATTGTTGAGATGCAGTACGTAATATGTGATTTGATGTTTTGCGTGAAATAAATTGATGAAGTTTTTATGTGATGTGTTTGTGAAGAAGACGACTACCGGATTGGGTAAGTCGGGCTGGGCATGTTGCATATATGTGTCAAACTTTTGTTTGTGATGTCAGCTACCTGGAAGTGTTGGTTGAGTTGCATATATGTGTCAAACATTTGTTTGTGATGTCGGCTACCGGAAAGGGTTGGTCGAGTTGCATATATGTCTCAAACCTTTGTTTGTGATGTCGGCTACCGAGATGAGTTGGCCGAGTTGAGCGGTTTACATAGCATGCATGTATGCATGCAGGACGTAACTTAGTCCTTGTTGGAGGACGTATGTATACCTGGTTCCTTACCCGGGGTTGTACTTTGGAGCTGTTAAGCTCAAGTTACTTTTCAGGAATAGAGCTACCGGGTTCCTTACTCGGCAGAGCTCGTACCTTCTCGGGAATAGAGCTAGCGGTTTACTTACTCGGTAGTCCTCGTACCTTCTTGGGAATAGAGCTACCGGGTTACTTACTCAGCAGAGCTCGTGCCTTCTCAGGAGTAGAGCTATCGGGTTCGTTACTCAGCAGAGCTTGTACCTTTTCTTTGAGAACTATCGGGTTACCTTACCCGGACAACCTTGAGTCTTGCAAGCGCTAGTAGTTATAATCAAATACAACGCTTATGTAATCGATTGCATAGTGCTGAGTCCATCCTTGGTACTTTTATAGAAACCCAAGGATCCACTTGACCGAACATGCCCGACCTCTTCCGACCTCATCCGCTCTGGTCCATCTTTGTTTTTCCCTTGCCAACCTTGACCGACCTTGTTCAATCTTTACCGACCTTGTCCACCCTCGTCCGACCTTGTTCAGATTCTTACCTCAAATTTGTTATAGCTAGGTGCCAACCCGGACACCTAATATTTCACACCAATTCACTTGTTTGTAGTGTTTGGGAATGACGTATGCGATTACGTTGAGGTCGGCCTATGTGATGGCTTGAGATATTGAATGCATTAATACCATGGGGGTGTATGGCATTATCCTAGCTAGGACGAGTTGATCCTGGGTCGGGCCATACATTGATGGTGCCCATTGTTAGAATAAAAAAAGCTGAAGCAAAGGATTCAAAGATGATTGAAGTAAATGAGTTTTGATATTTTACATGCCCAATCAATTTGATGGCATATGTAATTGTGTTTAAGCTTGGTTCATTAGATAAAGCTTTATAATCCTCATTAGCTATTGATAATTCGTGCATTCATACATTCATGTGATAGGAATTAATCATGTGGTAAGAAGCAAACTTATAGAATTTCATAAAGGCAATTAGGAATTGTATAAAACATTTTTTTACTGCTTTAATCGATTACTTAGGTGAAATAATCGATTACAAGCATGTGAATGTTTTTTGGAAAATGCTTGATGAACATTTTAATCAATTACCACTGGCTCATAATCGATTAAATTAGCTTTACACAGAATTAGGAACTTCCTATGATAATCGATTATCTTGGGAAATAATCGATTACATAAGCTTCTGCATAATTTTACACAACATGTTCATCTAGTTTAATCGATTACCAAATGTTAGTAATCAATTAAATATGCATTGTTAAGTTTTAGGCATGGTTTGTGTTAATCGATTAAATGGGTACTTAATCGATTATATGTGTGCATTGTAAAACTTAGTTTGTCTGACTTAATCGATTACAAGGTGATTTAATCGATTATTCTGTTCGTAACAAATTTCCAGATTTCTGATGAATAATTTAATCGATTATATTGTTAAAATAATCGATTACAATAGTTAAAATAATCGATTACATTGACGAATTAATTGATTACAGTTAGTTAAAATAGTTTTTTTATAAATAGAAAAGATGAGTCTGAATAAGACTAAGTAAGAAAAAGAGAGATACTCGTGAATACTTCTGTAATATACACTCTCTAAAGCTCTCAAGTGTACCCAAGGCTGAAATTAGTGAAAAACTCATATGTGTTGAATGTCATTGAGATCTACAAGAGATATGAGTCTTGATACTCATTGTTTGAAGAAATATTCAAGCTAGTGCATAAAGAAGCAATCAAGAAAGTGTGGTAGTCATCTTTTGCATATAATCTCAGGTTAATTGAATTATTCATATCATTCTAATAGCTAAGGATTATGAGGTGATATCTTTCTTGTACCTAAAGCTTGAGTTTAATTGATATTTGTTGTATAATTGTGTTGTATTTCCATATAACATTTGGATTCTTTAAAGCTTTTTCTAGAGGGAAGAACAGAGAGGGGATCTCTAGTTCTTGATCTTTTGAAAAGTCTATAGGGAGTAGATTTTGAATTTTACCTAGGGAGGGTAAGAGAGATCATTTTCTAAGCTTGTAAAGAATAGATATTTGTTATAGTGGAACTCTAACCAAGATTTGGTTGGAAGAAAACTGGATGTAGCTTTCGGGGTTGTGAGGTGAACCAGTATAAATCTTGTGTGCATTAGATTTCAGTTCATATTTCATTAAATTCTTGAAGTATAGAATTTGTTCATCATATAAACTTCGTTACAGCACAAGAGTAATTTGATTGATGAAGTAAATTGATTTCTAATTGGTTTTAAATTGATACGATCCTTTTGAAGTATTCCGCTGTTATAAATTTTGAAAGGAAATTTTAAAACTCTGAGGTAAAACCAATTTTCCCCCCTCTTGGTTTATTTGCATAAGTGTTCATTGTATTTTCAATTGGCATCAAAAGCTGGTTCTTGTAATTTGCTCAAGATCTTTTTTAAATCTTTGACAATGAATACTAATCAAATAACATTCAAGGAGGGAGCCTCATTGAATAGACCACCTTTGTTTGAAGGAGAACATTTTAGTTTTTGGAAAAACAGAATGCAAATCTTTATCCAATCAAATGACTCGGGTGCTTGGGCTAGGGAAGACTTTTGATGTAGAAGAGCTGAACATCAAGATCCTCAAATGCCTAACAAGGGAATGGCAGTCTAAAGTCACAGCCATCAAAGAATCAAAGGATTTATCAAAGATGTCCATGGCAGCTATGTTTGGTATGCTCCTTGAGTATGAACTTGAATTGTCTCAATTAACTCATGGTGAAGATGCAGATAAAAGGCACAAAAGTATAGCATTAAAAGCTGCACCTTCGAAGATTGAAAGAGAAGAAGATTCAAGTGAAGATGATGATGATGAGAATATGAATCTCATTGTAAGGAAGTTTACCAAGTTTATGAGGAAGAATAAAAACAGAAGGCAACCACAACAAAAGAAAAGAAGTGACAGCACCAACAAGAACAACAACCCCTCCTCCATCACTTGCTTTGAGTGTGGAAAGCAAGGTCACATAAATTCTGAATGCCCCTCATTAGCAAAGAAGCCACAAGCTGAGAAGAGATCAAAAAGGGATGGAAAGCCTAGAAAAGCCTACATTGCTTGGGAGGACAATGAATCCACAAGTTCTGAGTCCTCTTCAGAAAAAGAAGTTGAAGCTCACCTATGCCTTACATCTACCATTTGTGAAGAAGAAGAAACGTCAGTTACAGAATCTATGGTAAATTCTGAATTTGAAACTGTAGTTGATGCTTTTAGTGAGATGCATTGTGAAGCTCAAAAACTAGCTAAAGCAAACAATAAGCTTAAGGGTGACTTAAGATGGCATATATCCAAGCTTGCTGAATTGCAAGAAGAACTTTGTAAATTGAATGAGGAACATGACAAGCTGATAACGTTTGTCGTGTCGCTTCAAAACAATTAAACTAAGCTAATTCTGTAGCACAGGATTAACCTAGGTCGACTCAAAGACACTATCAATATGGTTCTATCTTCAATTCACTACTAACAGTAAAGGGGATTTTTGTCGAACAGTTTGCAGGCACGAACTAAAAATTGCAAAAACACAAACTACGATTAAAGATCAATGCAGAAACTAACAGAATTGATAATAACTAATGTAAAACAGATTAAAGAGCATCAATCCAATTCACCAAACCAATCTATTCGAATCATCATCATTCTCAGAAATTTATCCTATTGTGAAAGTTCATTCAATTTCATTAGAAGCAGTTCAATCGAATTAACCCCTAAATTAATTGAAACCACAACCCTAATTGAAATATCATCCAATTAATATGTGATTTATATTAGAAATTAGGAAATGAATCCATAACCTAATCCGCTTTCAATCCTAAACGCATTCCTAATCATGAAAACAGAATAGCAATTGAAGGAGAAAGTGAACATTCACACAGAATTCGAAATACCAAACCAGAACTCAAATTCTTCTCTTGCTTGGGTTGGATCATTGGATTGATTGATTATTTAGCCTTCCATGATCATCATCAATGAAAGCCCCATGAAATAAGTGCACGAAAATGGAAGAAGGGAAAACGAAAATGAAGAACAAGGAAGAACAGTTGAGAGAAAAATAAGAGAAAGGGTTTTGATTCTAAAAACTTAAAAAGAGAAATGTAAAACTGTTTTTGCAAAATGAAATGTAAAGTAATAATTCCTCCTAATGTCACTAATATATAGTGACTAAGTCTGAAGAAAAGAATGGGCCATGAACAACCCATCAATTCTAATTATTTATGCTATTTACACCAATAAAAGTCCAACTCGCAGCCCAAAATACAAGTGCAGTGGTTCTGACTTCAAAGCCTAAAATGACCCTCCAAATGGCAGAATTGGCCTCGGCTTCTTTCTGGAAAACTTGTAGATCTTTTTGTTATCTTTCCAAGGATTACAAGAACGCTCAATTCGGAGTTTTGTAGAGCTATGTAGATCCTATACAAGCCAGATACGTCAAGTGAGCATAAAATCCGAAAATACGCAACATTTAGCAATTAAGCCCACTACCTTGCCTAAGACAAAAACTGAATTATAATGGGAAAATAAAAGTCCAAGAGAAGTCAAATAAGCTAAGAATGATAGAAAAATATTTAACTAAAGGCACTCCATCACAAGCTTCTTTCAAGTTACAAGGAAAATGGATGTACATGCTCCTTAGCCATCTCTAAGGTTGATAAATGCAATGAATTGCAGAAAGAATTTGATGAGTACAAGCTGAGCAAAGAAAAAGAAAATATGATTTTGCAAACTGAAAATAGTGATTTGGTTGATTTGCTAAGGAAATATTACAAAGGCAAATGTAACTTAGATGAAATGCTAAGTGTCCACAAATATGCTGGTGATACTTATGGTTTGGGATATAAACATGGAGCTAAGACTCAAGGTAAAACCGTGTTTGTACCTCCAAAACATAAGTACCATAGGCAGCACAATCAACCAAATGCCTATCATAGATTTTCTCATGCTAATTCATCTAAATCTCCTACTTGCCATTATTGTATGTTAAAAGGTCATACATTATATAAGTGCTTTGATAGAAGGTTTTATGTTCCAAATGGAGAATGCATATGGGTTGAGAAAAGAAAGAAAGCAACTAACCCCTTTGGACCCAACTTAAATTAGGGACCCTCTTTCTCTTCTTAATTTGATTTGTGCAGATGTGTCTTAGAGCAAAATTATCAATATGGTACCTAGATAGTGGATGCTCTAGACACATGACAGGGGACATATCCATGCTCACAAATGTAGTACTTAAAGAAGGAGGATATGTTACCTATGGGGACAACAATAAAGGCAAAATTATTGGGCAAGGCAACATAGGAGACAACTTAACCACTAAGATCAAGGATGTACTATATGTTGAAGGGCTAAAGCACAATCTACTAAGTATTAGTCAATTGTGTGACAAGGGTTTCAAAGTCACCTTCAACAATGAGACTTGCTTGATACATGAAGGAAAAATTGGGAAAGTTGCACATATTGGCAAAAGGAAGGGTAACATCTATGTTCTATCCATTGACCATGCATTCATACATAAAATTGATTGCTTAATGAGTAAAGTAAATGTGACATGGTTATGGCATAGAAGAACATCTCATATTAACATGCATCACCTCAACAAGTTAGTAAGAAAGGACTTAGTAATTGGTCTACCTAAGCTTAAGTTTAAGAAGGATAAAATTTGTGAAGCATGTCAAAGAGGAAAGCAAACTAAAAATTCTTTCCAAAGTAAGAACATGATTTCTACTTCTAGACCTCTTGAATTGCTTCACATGGACTTAGTTGGTCCTTCAAGAACTATGAGCATAGGAGGAAATTATTATGGTCTTGTTATTATAGATGACTATTCTAGATACACTTGGACATTGTTCATTAGATCTAAAAGTCAAGCATTCACAGCTTTTAAGAAACTAGCCAAATTAATTCAATATGAAAAGGGCTGTAATATTGTTTCAATAAGAAGTGACCATGGTGGTGAATTCCAAAATGAACATTTTGAAAAGTTTTGTGAAGAGTTTGGAATTAATCACAATTTTTCAGCTCCAAGAACACCTCAACAAAATGGTGTTGTGGAGAGGAAAAATAGATCACTTGAAGAAGGAGCAAGGACTCTTCTAAATGAAACAAAATTACCTAAGCATTTTTGAGCTGATGCAGTGAGCACTGTTTGCTACACCTTGAATAGAATTCTCATAAGGCCCATTTTGAAGAAAACTTCTTATGGAATCTATAATGGAAGGAAACCAAACATTTCTCACTTTAAAGTTTTTGGCTGTAAGTGTTTTGTTTTAAATAATGGTAAAGATAATCTTGGCAAGTTTGATTCAAAAGCTGATGAATCCATCTTTCTTGGATATTCCTTGCAAAGTAAGGCCTATAGAATCTTTAACAAGAGAACCTTGTGTGTTGAAGAATCGGTACATATTGTATGTGATGAGTCTAACCCTTCTTTAGAAGACATTTTAAGTGATAATGATGCAGAAACTAAAGAGGAAAAACAACAGCCTATTGAAGTCAGTAAACAAGAAGAAGATGAAGCACAACTAGAGTCCAATCAAGAAGTAGCCACACCTAAACACAAAGATTGGAGGATCACAAGAGATTTATCATTAGACAACATAATTGGTAAAGTATCTAAGGGGGTGTCTACTAGATCTTCTCTAAGAAATCTTTGTTGTACTATGGCTTTTGTATCTCAAATTGAACCAAATAATATTGAACAAGCCTTATTAGATGAACATTGGTTAATTGCTACGCATGATGAGTTAAATCAATTTAAAAGGAATAATGTTTGGGAATGATAAGAGTTTGTCGTGTCGCTTCAAAATAATTAAACTACGCTAATTTTGTAGCACATGATTAACCTAGGTCGACTTAAAGACACTATCAATATGGTTCTATCTTCAATTCACTACTAATAGTAAAGGGGATATTGGTCGAACAGTTTGCAGGCGTGAACTAAAAATTCCAAAAACGCAAACTACGATTAAAGATCAATGCAGAAACTAACAGAATTGATAACAAGTAATGTAAAATAGATTAAAGAGCATCAATCCAATTCAACAAACCAAGCTATTCGAATCATCATCGTTCTCAAAAATTTATCCTATTATGAAAGTTCATTCAATTTCATTAGAAGCAGTTCAATCGAATTAACCCCTAAATTAATTGAAACCACAACCCTAATTGAAATATCATCCAATTAATATGTGATTTATATTCGAAATTAGGAAATGAATCCATAACCTAATCCGCTTTCAATCCTAAACGCATTCATAATCATGAAAACAGAATAGCAATTGAAGAAGAAAGTGAACATTCACACAGAATTTGAAATACCAAACCAGAACTCAAAGTCTTCTCTTGCTTGGGTTGGATTCTTGGATTGATTGATTATTTAGCCTTCCATGATTATCATCAATGAAAGCCCCATGAAATAAGTGCACGAAAATGGAAGAAGGGAAAACGAAAATGAAGAACAAGGAAGAACAGTTGAGAGAAAATAAGAGAAAGAGTTTTGATTCTAAAAACTTAAAAAGAGAAATGTAAAACTGTTTTTGCAAAATGAAATGTAAAGTATTAATTCCTCCTAATGTCACTAATATATAGTGACTAAGTCTAAAGAAAAGAATGGGCCATGAACAACCCATCAATTCTAATTATTTATGCTATTTACACCAATAAAAGTCCAACTCGCAGCCCAAAATACAAGTGCAGTGGTTCCGACTTCAAATCCTAAAATGACCCTCTAAATGGCAGAATTGGCCTCGGCTTATTTCTGTCAAGCTTGTAGATCTTTTCGTTATCTTTCCAAGGACTACAAGAACTCTAAATTCTGAGTTTTGTAGAGCTCTGTAGGTCTTGTACAAGGAAGATACGTCAAGTGAGCATAAAATTCGAAAATACGCAACAATTAGCAATTAAACCCACTAACTTGCCTAAGACGAAAACTGAATTAGAATGGGAAAATAAAAGTCCAAGAGAAGTCAAATAAGCTAAGAATGATAGAAAAATATTTAACTAAATACACTCCATCAAAATACCCCACACTTAAACATTTGCACTCTTGGGCAAAACTAAAAAAAAGACTAAGAGAAAATTTCAAACTAAAGTAAATCAAAAATTTAAAAGAAAAGTATGAACAAGGCACACATATTTTTCAATGAATCATAACAATGCACAAAAGTGAGAAAGATGAAAGACGGAAGAATGATATTACGGTAACAAACAATCCATGAAAACATGATCACAAAGTACAAAGTGAGAAAGTAGTCAAGTTTAGAATTAAGAATGTACCGAGGTGATAGAAATCTCTCAAAGGGGCAACACTCAACCTCATATAATGTGTATGGCTTTGTGTTTACACTTAAACACCACATGTAACTAGCACATCCAAGTATTGACAAGACTCTAATTCATTCAACTTGAAATACACATGCATCAAAAGATCAAAAGGACTTTATTATCTTGTAATGAATGGCTTAGGTAAAGGTGTATAAGAAAAGGATATTTAGGCTAAAACTAAGAGAAAAGAGGGGCAATGGGGAGCAAGCCAACAAGTTAAAAGAGGGGTAGAAACAAAGAAATGAGATTTAAAGGAATTTACACGGATGAAAATCAACCATAACAACTTTTATTGCATTTATAAATATTTTTCTTTCCTTGCTTTTCTTGTACTTCTTTTCTTTCTTTGCTTTTCTTGTACTTCTTTTTCTTTGATTATGCACAATTTTTTTTTCTTTTGAACTTTACTTTTTAAACTCTTTCTTTTCTTTTCTATTCTTTTCTCATCATCATTTTTTTCAAATCAAAACAAAAGCAAATAAAAATACCCCACACTTGTTTGAAACCCACTCCCAAAACAATTCCATAGCCCCTTTCCTCCCTAAGCTAGGATAACATGGTTTTCCATTTTTTTAGTTTGCAATGAACTATATAAGAAAGAAAGGCTAAAGGCTCAAAAAGGGGTGACAAAGGATATCAACACAAGGATAGGTTTATTTGGCTAGTGGCTAAAAGAAAGAAGGCCTAAATCATCTCAATCAAAGCATGTGCAACAAGGAATGTCAAAAGAAGCAAGGCAAAACATAGAGTAATCTAGAACAAGGGTGAATTCACACATGAAAGAACATATCCACAAATGCTCAAAAACTCATAAGGCATAATTCTATCACACATGATTCATCTTAAATTCTATTTCTCAAACCTACTTATCACTTCAACAATTGCAACAATGATTCACATCAAGCATGAAACCTCTCAATCCAACCAAATTTTTAACATTTCTCACAATTTATGCAAGTTAGAAATCCTATGAAAAACATGAAAAAGTGCCTAAATTCAATAAAAACAGCAACAAAAACAGAAACAGCAACATAAACAAACAGAAAATAGAAATATACAGACTCAAAAACTAAAATAGATAGATAAACAGAAAACAGAAACGTAAGCAGAAAACAGAAAACATACAATAACCAGAAAACAGATCTTGGAATCCTTCACCCCCCCCCCCCCCTTGAAATGCACATTGTCCTCAATGTAAGCATGCAAAAAAATGCAAACAAAGAGACAACAAATAAAAGAAGGGAAAAGGAAACTCCCGAAATGTCAATCAAGATGCTTCATCACACAAAATTGGTAAGACCAAAGAGATGTCCGCAACAAGCTCCTCCTCCACTTGAGGGCTCTCATGAAATACTTTGAGTTGGTGACCATTGACCTTGAAGACTTTGCCGGTAACTTCATTTTTAATCTCAACTGCACCATGGAAAAAAACATTAGTAATAACAAAATGTTCAAAACAATTAAACTACGCTAATTCTGTAGCACATGATTAACCTAGGTCGACTCAAAGACACTATGAATATGGTTCTATCTTCAATTCACTACTAACAGTAAAGGGGATTTTTGTCAAAGAGTTTGCAGGTGCGAACTAAAAATTGCAAAAACACAAACTACGATTAAAGATCAATGCAGAAACTAAAAGAATTGATAACAAGTAATGTAAAACAGATTAAAGACCATCAATCCAATTCACCAAACCAAGCTATTCGAATAATCATCATTCTCAAAAATTTATCCTATTGTGAAAGTTCATTCAATTTCATTAGAAGCAGTTTAATCAAATTAACCCCTAAATTAATTGAAACCACAACCCTAATTGAAATATCATCCAATTAATATGTGATTTATATTAGAAATTAGGAAATGAATCCATAACCTAATCCGCTTTCAATCCTAAACGCATTCATAATCATGAAAACAGAATAGCAATTGAAGAAGAAAGTGAACATTCACACAGAATTCGAAATACCAAACCAGAACTCAAATTCTTCTCTTGCTTGGGTTGGATTCTTGGATTGATTGATTATTTAGCCTTCCATGACCATCATCAATGAAAGCCCCATGAAATAAGTGCACGAAAATGGAAGAAGGGAAAATGAAAATGAAGAACAATGAAGAACAAGGAAGAACAGTTGAGAGAAAATAAGAGAAAGAGTTTTGATTCTAAAAACTTAAAAAGAGAAATGTAAAACTGTTTTTGCAAAATGAAATGTAAAGTATTAATTCCTCCTAATGTCACTAATATATAGTGACTAAGTCTAAAGAAAAGAATGGGTCATGAACAACCCATCAATTCTAATTATTTATGCTATTTACACCAATAAAAGTCCAACTCGCAGCCCAAAATACAAGTGCAGTGATTTTGACTTCAAAGCCTAAAATGACCCTCTAAATGGCAGAATTGGCCTCGGCTTATTTCTGGCAAACTTGTAGATCTTTTTGTTATCTTTCTAAGGATTACAAGAACGCTCAATTCAGAGTTCTGTAGAGCTCTGTAGGTCCCGTACAAGGATGATACATCAAGTGAGCATAAAATTCAAAAATACGCAACAATTAGCAATTAAACCCACTAACTTGCCTAAGACAAAAACTGAATTAGAATGGAAAAATAAAAGTTCAAGAGAAGTCAAATAAGCTAAGAATGATAGACAAATATTTAACTAAAGGCACTCCATCAGGGAACTTGTCCCTAGACTTTCCACTCACACACCTATTGGCACTAAGTGGGTTTTTAGGAACAAGCTGGATGAAAGTAGCATCATAATAAGAAACAAAGCTAGATTGGTTGCAAAGGGTTACAACCAAGAAGAAGGCATTAATTATGATGAAACTTATGCTCAAGTTGCTAGATTAGAGGCAATAAGGTTACTTCTTACATATGCATGTATGTTGAATTTTAAATTGTTTCAAATGGATGTGAAAGTGCTTTTCTTAATGGTTATATTGATGAAGAGATATATGTTGGCCAACCTCCTGATTTTGTAAATCATCAATATCCTAATCATGTTTACAGATTGAGAAAAGCTTTATATGATTTGAAACAAGCTCCAAGGTCTTGGTATGAGAGGTTGAGCAAGTTCTTGCTTGATCAATCATTCACAAGAGGAGAAGTGGATAAAACCTTGTTCATCAAAAGAAGAGACAAAGACATACTCTTGGTACAAATTTAGGTTGATGATATTATTTTCGGTTCCACTAATCATTCTTTGTGTAAAGAATTCTCAACTAGCATGCAGAAAGAGTTTGAAATGTCTATGATGGGAGAGCTCACATTCTTCCTAGGACTACAAGTTAAGCAAATGAAGAATGGAACTTTCCTTAGCCAATCAAAATATTGCATGGAAATGATAAAGAAGTTTGACATGGAAAATTGCAAAGCTGCAGCAACACCAATGGCAACTTCTACCTATCTAGATTCAGATGAAAAAGGGAAAAGAGTTGATGAGTCAAGATATAGAGGAATGATAGGATCATTGTTGTATCTTATAGCAAGTAGACCTGACATTATTATGTTAAGTGTTTGCTTGTGTGCTAGATATCAAGTTAATCCTAAAGAGTCTCATCTAACTGCAGTAAAAAGGATCTTCAACTATCTAAAGTCTACACCAAAAGTGGGACTTTGGTATCCAAAAGGTACAACAATCAGCTTAATAGGATTCTCTGACTCTGATTTTGCAGGATGCAAATTGGATAGAAAGAGCACAAGTGGTACTTGTCATCTATTGGGGATCTCTTTAATCTCTTGACATTGCAAAAAGAAATCATGTGTAGCCTTGTCAACAGCTGAAGCTGAGTACATATCAGCTGGAAGTTGTTGTGCTTAAAGCTTATGGTTGAAGCAACAACTCCAAGATTTTGGTGTGGAACTTCAACACATTCCACTTCTATGTGATAATACAAGTGCTATCAATATCTCCAAGAATCCAATCATGCATTCCAGGACAAAACACATAGAGATAAAACATCACTTCATCAGAGATCATGTGCAAAAAGGTAACATCAAAATTGAGTTTGTTGAAAGTAGCAAACAATTGGCTGATATATTTACCAAACCTTTGGATAAAGATAGATTCTTTACTTTAAGGAACATGCTGGGTATATTAGATGAATCTAGTATATGTTGATTGACATTCCAGTGCTATTTACTCTGTATATGAATGGCTTAAATATTGCTTGAAAGACATGAACTCTATTGGCAATTGAATACATGTTGAATGCTGCTAAATCTGATTGTTTTTACTTGAAAAGCTGATATAATCGATCACCACAAAACCTTAATCGATTATTTGCTCATCTGATGCTTCTATAAAATGAATCAAGGCTGTTGTAATCGATTAAATCATTGAAATAATCGATTATTCACTACTCGAGTTTCTGGAAAATCAAGTTCGCTCTGGAATAATCACTTAAATCGATGAAATAATCGATTACATGAGTCTCAGAATGTTTCCAAATTTTGAACTAGTCTGGAATAATCGATTACTTGATCGAATTAATCGATTATTTGAGTCATGTATGTCTGAGAACTATGTTTCACACTGTTTTAATCGATCATCTCCAATTATAATCGATTACACTTCTTCTTCTATAAGCCACCTGTTCTGAAATAATCGATTACCCTTTATTTTAATCGATTAGTTCATTTCTCAGAATTGAAATTTTGAATGAAATAATCGATTGCATAACGAAATAATCGATTATTTAAGTGGTTACTGCAAAATTCTGATAGTTTTGAAACTGCCCAACTGCAATAAACCATGATTTGATAGGATCTAAGCCTTAATGGTAGTGGTTAAGGGGCACAACAGCTATATTTTTGAATTTACAACTGCCCATTATATCAAAATTGCCTACAAATAGAGACCTTTGAGACTTGAAAACTCACACCTTCAAGCCTTGCAATCTTCTATTCTCTGTCTCAATATTCTAGCTCTGAAACCATCTTGCTTTATAGGTTATGAACAGAATTTTTCTTCTCTTCTTATTTCTCAAATTCGTGCTCAATTACTCTCTCAACATGTCTACCTCCAAAAGAACTAAAACTTCAAAGAGAAAAGCTCAAGTCCAATCCTCAAACCCTGTAGTCAGCAAACTTGATCATTGGTTCTCCAATGAAGCTGACAAATTGAACTATCTCTAGTTCAATGCTACCAAGCTTCTCTGCCCTCCAAAGTTCTTGAACCTTGGTTGGTTTATAGATAAAGGATTTCATTTCCCTCAATTGTTAGAACAGCAAGGTCTAAAAAAATTTGTTGAAATGCAAGGGACTTTTTACCTTGACCTGGTAAAAGTCTTTTATACCTGTTCCAAAATCACTATGCATGGAACAATCCTTACCCAAGTGAATGGAGTGGCTATGGAGATTACTCCAGAAATTTGGCATGAAGTTGTTGGGATCTCCTTTGATGGAGAAAGAAGGTTTGATGAAGAAGCAGAGGGTTACAACAGAATGGAAACCTATAGAGGTATACTCATAGACCCTCACATGAATCTTAGGCTAAGATTAAGTACAAGACCTATGACACATGAAGATAGGCTCCTACACTATATCATCACCTATATCCTCACTCCAAGATCCACACCAACCATGCACATGCCACAGATGATGATCTCCAAATTGTGTATGGATTGAAGAATGGAATCAAGTTAAATTGGATTCATATACTTCAAGAGATCATGCAGATTTTGAAAAGTCTATAGGGAGTAGATTTTGAATTTTACCTAGGGAGGGTAAGAGAGATCATTTTGTAAGTTTGTCAAGAACATATATTTGTTATAGTGGAACTCTAACCAATATTTGGTTGGAAGAAAACTGGATGTAGCCTCCGGGGTTGTGAGGTGAACCAGTATAAATCTTGTGTGCATTAGATTTCAGTTTATATTTCATTAAATTCTTGAAGTATAGAATTTGTTCATCATATAAACTTGGTTACAGCACAAGGGTTGATATGATCCTTTTTAAGTCTTTCGCTGTTATAAATTTTGAAAGGAAATTTTAAAACTCTGAGGTAAAACCAATTCACCCCGCCTCTTGGTTTATTTGCATAAGTGTTAATTGTATTTTCACCCATGAGACATATGTATGACATAAGGGGTGTATGACATTATCCTAGCCAGGATGAGTTGATCCCGAGCCGGGTCATACATTGATGGTGCCTATGTTTTCATTTGCATTACGGAAATAGGGTGATTGACTGTAATAGTACGAGAAGTATTGGGGGGCCACGTCTGTAGGGATATCCTTATGACACCCATTATTGGCTGATCACCATAGAGGGATAAGTCTTGTGCATAACAGAGCGACCCCAACGTCAGTTGCAGCTATCATTTGGACCATGGATTTGGCCTATTTTCGGAGATGGTACCACATTACATGCTGAGAGAAAAGTCAGGGGCATGCATCATGACTAGTTCTTATAAGATGTACTGTGATATGTTGTTGGATAGGTTGTCCATGATTGATTGTGTGCAGAAATACTTGAATATTGTTGTATTATTGCAAATGACCGTATTATCTTTTCTTAGCTGATGTTATCTACTATTTATTATTTTACATGATGAACTCACCTTTGCTTTCTTGTGCCATGTGGTTTTGGTACCTGTGATGATCACAAACCATGTTCGTGTGAGCAAACGGACAGTAGCAGGCAGAGATATTTTCTTTTGTTGGAGCCGCCAAGTAGCCAGAGTAATGTTAGACTAGATCCTGACTTATAGATGAGTTTTGTTGCCAGGATGGCATTGGACTAGATCCAAGACACAAGTTGTAATGTGACAACTCACTCTTAGTTATTTAATCTTTTGTTTATTTTGAAGTTTTTGAATGTTTTAGACATGGTTATTTGTAATTACCACTAAATTATGTTCTTATGTATATAAGTATTACGATGTAGTTCATCATTGAATATTCGTGATATTGATTATGCTCACGCGAAAAATTTACTACTATTTTTATAATCACCTTAAAGGGATTTTCAATTATCAATCGTAATTAAAAACATGATTAAGAGTATGATACAGTAGCGGCGAGGTGGGTCGTTACACTGCAACTCCTATGGCAACACAACTTACCTTGATTCAGATGAAAAAGGCAAGAAAGTTGATGAGTCAAAATATAGAGGAATGATTGGATCACTATTGTAGTCGTCCAAATATTATGTGGAGTGTGTGCTTAGGTGCAAGATATCAAACAAATCCAAAAGAGTCACACCTCACAGCAGTCAAGAGAATCATTAAATACCTAAAATCAACTCCAAAAGTTGGTCTATGGTATCCTAAAGGTGCATTACTAAATTTAATTGGTTATTCAGATTCTTATTTTGTAGGCTGCAAGTGTAACGACCCGCCTCGTCACTACAATATCACTAACTCTTAATCGTGCATATCTAAATTTTAATAAAAACTTCATTAATTTGATTATGAAAATGGTAGTAAATTTTTTGCGATAGTACAATTATCATACACATATTACAATTACATAATTAAATACATATGTACATATATATTAAATCAGTACAAATCATCCACATGTTAGAGCTTTCTTTAGTTTTACATGTATATACACCTGAAATTACATATCTAACAAAAAGTCAAAGAACTAACTAAGAAATAGTTGATTAACAAAACACAACTCTTTGCCAAAAAGAACTCCAATGTCATCACGTCGGCTTGGTGGCTCCAACCAAAAAGAATTTTCCTCCAGAGTCACCTACTATTGCTCGTCTGCTCACACAAACGAAAGTTTGCGATCATCACGGGTACCAACCACATGGTACAACAAAAGCAAGAGTGAGTTTATTATATAAAATCAACAAGCATCAGATAGCAGCAATTGGGAAAGAAACAACATTACCTACCACAATCTTTAACAAAAAAATCCATGATTCCAATACACACTCAACAAACCATTCATCCAATGCATTTCACAACTCAAATAATCATGTATAGAATGATGCATGCACCTGACTCATGTATCAGCATGCAATGTGGTACCATATCCTAGAAATAGCCTCTCATAGGAAAAATGATTCACTGCCTATCAGGGCCACCCTGTCGTGCACTGGTCATCCCCCTCCCGCCCCCGCCCCCCCCCCCCCCCCCCCCCCCGGGTGATCAGCCAGCGTCGCTAGGGAATTCCAAACTTGATGGCCCCTTAGTACCTACGTTCTCAGCTCACTGAAACCCACAGGTACGGGCGTGCCTTCATTCTATTTCCACACATACAAATGAAGTATGAAACATGGGCATCATCAATGCATGACCAGGCTAGGAACAAATCCTTCCTTACAAGGGTAACGCATCATGCACCCCCCATGTACATACGTAACACACCAATGTGGGCTCATCGATGTACTGACTATGGCTAGGAACAAATCCATCCTCGCAAGGGTAACCAACTGATCATTGCATCTCACGTGTACATACACAGCCTACAACCATGGGCACCATCAATGTATGACCTGGCTAGGAATAAATCCTTCCTCGCAAGGGTAACCCGTCATACACCCCATGGGTATCCATGTATATCCATACACAATGACATTGTTCACATCAACATTATCTCTCATCAATGTCATTATCAACCTCAACATCATATCATCTCAATATCATCATCATGCATATCAATATCATCTCATTTGAACATCATCAACTACATCAATGGCATCTCAATTTCAATATCATCAACGACATCACAAGTAATGACACTTCACATCTATATATAATACATATGCCTGAGATTCACATTCCCTAGGTTTTCAGACAACCAAAATTCATACATTCACAATTCATCATATCACAAGACTGATATTTTTAGGAAAATTCTAAATTAAAGAGGAGGACTACAATATATAAAACACACTCTTGTGTCCATTTAAAAAATTTAATAAAGAACTAAATAGGAAAACATATTATAAAATTTTGGGCAGAGTCTCCTCTGTAATTAAGACTTTTCCCAAAAATCCAATCAATTACAACAACAACATCATTCATAGTTTTATCCATCAATAATAATTTCACCATTTGTCTTGAAAACAAGCACACACACAGGGACAAACATACATCAATCATAAATACATCGCATCTCATTAGTTAAAAACTTAGCTATTCTTGAAAATCAGCACACAGCAGGGACAGACAGATATCCTCATAGTTGGACTCCTTGGCCCCCAACTATGGTTTCTAAACTATCGCCAAAATAATAAACTCCCCTTACCTAACTAGGAGTTCTCTTGTTAAAACCTCACAATGTTGTTTTGGAGATCCTTCAATACGCGTGTTTTCATCCAAACGCAGAGCTCTATATATCAAATCGAAGACAATTTAATATAGATTTCCAAGGTAAGATCAATATTAACATTTGGGTAAAATACCCACTCAAATCAAAAAGGGGCTAAAAGGGTGTTTTGGGAGTTTACATCAAAAGACATCATTTTGAAATTCCAAATCATCATCATTCTCAGAAATTTATCCTATTGTGAAAGTTCATTCAATTTCATTAGAAGCAGTTCAATCGAATTAACCCCTAAATTAATTGAAACCACAACCCTAATTGAAATATCATCCAATTAATTTGTGATTTATATTCAAAATTAGGAAATGAATCCATAACCTAATCCGCTTTCAATCCTAAACGCATTCATAATCATGAAAACAAAATAGCAATTGAAGGAGAAAGTGAACATTCACATAGAATTCGAAATACCAAACCAGAACTCAAATTTTTCTCTTGCGTGGGTTGGATCCTTGGATAGATTGATTATTTAGCCTTCCATGATTATCACCAATGAAAGCCCCATGAAATAAGTGCATGACAATGGAAGAAGGGAAAACGAAAATGAAGAACAAGGAAGAACAGTAGAGAGAAAATAAGATTAAGGGTTTTGATTCTAAAAACTTAAAAAGAGAAATGTAAAACTATTTTTTTGCAAAAATGAAATGTAAATTATTAATTCCTCCTAATGTCACTAATATATAGTGACTAAATCTGAAGAAAAGAATGGGCCATGAACAACCCATCAATTCTAATTATTTATGCTATTTACACCAATAAAAGTCCAACTCGCAGCCCAAAATACAAGTGCAATGGTTCCAACTTCAAAGCCTAAAATGACCCTCCAAATGGCAGAATTGGCCTTGGCTTATTTCTGTGAAACTTGTAGATCTTTTCGTTATCTTTCCAAGGACTACAAGAACTCTGAATTTGTAGTTTTTTAGAGCTCTTTAGGTCTTGTACAAGGAAGATACATCAAGTGAGCATAAAATTCGAAAATACCCAACAATTAGCAATTAAGCCCACTAACTTGCCTAAGACGAAAACTGAATTAGAATGGGAAAATAAAATTCCAAGAGAAGTCAAATAAGCTAAGAATGATAGAAAAATATTTAACTAAAGACACCCCATCAAACATGCATCAAAAGAGGAACCATAAACAATGAAATCATCCATAAACACCTCCATGCAACTCTTTAATAAATCAGAAAAGATGCTTACCATGCACCTTTGGAAGGTGCCAGGTGCGTTGCATAGGCCAAAAGGCATCCGGGTGTAAGCAAATGTGCCAAATGGACAGGTGAATGTGGCTTTGTCACTTCCTTCTTCACCACATCCAAAATAGTAGGATTCAGCCTGTGAGGCAGCCACAGAGGAGGCTGAATCCTACTATTTTGTGGCCTCTCAAAACATGCAACAACTTCTCTTCATGCTCAAGTGACAGACTACTAGATATGATGACTGGAAGGTGGCTAAATGGTGGAAGGTAAGGAAAGACTGGGGGCTAAGGGAAGTAAGATAGTAGGCTTAAAACCTGTATCTCTATCTGCAACACAATCAGAGTGAAGTGTGGAGGAAATCTCCGCACAAATACTACATGCAACAGCAGAATCATCACAGGTACAATTACAAGAACCAAGATCAAAATCAGAAAGTAAATCAGAAATATCTACACTATCTACTGCAGCATCAATGATATCAAGAAGAAAGAGTTAAACTGAACAATGTCATCACCAAACTCCGTAGAAAGAGTTCCTGCATGCACATCAATTTTAGCCCTAGTTGTCATCGAGAATGGTCTTCCTAAGATTAATGTGGAACCATGACTAGAAGACTCAGTCTCCATGTCCAAAGTATAAAAATCCGCAGGGAAAATCAAATTATTAACTCGTACCAACACATCTTCAATAAGTCCAAGTGGAAGCGCAACACTCCTGTTGGCCAAGTAAATGACAACACCAGTGGGTTTCAAATCACCAAGATGTAGTAATCTATAAACTGATGTGGGCATGACATTAATGGAGGTTCCAAGGTCACACATGGCATCTGCAAAAGTAATATCTCCAATGGTGCATGGAACAGTGAAAGTGTCAGGATCCTTGCACTTCTGTGGCAAGGTGGATAGTGGCATGGAATCAACAGTCTTGCCCTGTATGAGTGCAAATACATTCCTACCCATCTTCACTTGCTCATCTCCCTTCAGCTTCCTCTTATGAGTGC
>QARZ01000540.1:208090-232045 GCA_013407115.1 Glycine latifolia
AAATCCGTGTTTAAAATCTACTAGTTTAGAAAGAAAAATTTACTACTAATTTTTTCTTATTCCTATCAAACTTTTTTTTATTTACTTTTCTTTTTTTTTTTTTAGATTTACCCTCTCTTCTATTTTCTAATAAAAAACACATCTCTCGTCCAACTTCTTTTCACTTTTTCCCTCTCTATCATTTTAATTTTTTCATTTATTTTATTTTTATTATTTTATACTCTCAGTTTTTCATTATTTTATTATTTCCCTCTCTAACATTAACTTTTTTTAAAAGATTTTTTTCTCTTCTATTTTCTACAAAACAGATCTCCTACCCAACTCCTTTTCACTTTTTCTCTCTATCATTTTATTTTTTTAATTTAATTTCTTTTTATTAATTTTTACTTGCACAATTTTTTATAATAACTATTCATTTATTTATATTATATTACTATTTTATGTCCTTTATTCAGAAAAAATTATATTCAAGAGTTTATATAAGCATATATAATCATAAAAATAAAATAAGAAATAGTTATGCCACTATAATCAAATATATTTTCTCTATTTGAGTACTGCTACTTTTTTCTGCATTTTGAAAGTTTTAAACAGATAATTATGTTTTCTCAAAATATACTTAATCTTTTTATGAGATAATGTAATGGGCTAAATTTATGTTATGTATCATTATATTTTGATGACTTATTCAATTTAATGACATCTAATTAAAATTAGTTTTAAATTTAAAATTAGATAAATAATATTTACAAATATATTATTTTTAAGTAGTAATCATTTATAGTGAAGAAGGATGGAAATATGACAAAATATATCTACAAGTTGGATATTTTATCCTCGATAAAGATGAGGGTGGGGATGGGGATAAGAGTGAAGAGTTGGGAGGTGAACGAGCTGGAAACAACATACTTGTTCTCGACTTATCCTAAGTATTATGTCTACTCACAATTATCATTTATACATTTTTAAAAAATAATTACATATTTAAATAAGATTAAAATATATTTTAAATTTTTAGTTATTTTAATTTATTTTTCTAAAAATTTAAAAATATTTTGATCCATTAACATTTCTTTATTAGATTAATTTATCATATAACATTATATTATTATATACAAAAACTATTTATCTTGATTGTCTTTTTATTTATTTATAAAATACTAAATTTTAACTCGTTATGTTCTTATTAACCATAAAAAAATATAGATTAGGCTTTTGTAAATAATATACTCTTCACATAAACATGGATTCTTTTATAACATTGATCTTAATAAATTAAATATGTATTATGTTATTTATTTATCTATATAAAATATATGAAAGCACTCGAGTCACCCATGCGAAAACACGGATTAGTTACCTTTATAGGAACATTTCTTTTCTATCTTGATGGGTTTTTCTCTTTTTATAGTGAGACTTTTTTTTTTTCCTTCCATCTCCTTTTTTTTTTCTTTTTCACTATCACCTCTCTTCTCCTCATCCTCCTCTTATCACTATTTACAACTCCCTTCCTCTCTAACAATCTAGTTTTCGTCATTATATTTGCCTCTTCTCGTTTCATCACACTTCTCCCTTCCATAGGAGTAAGTTAGAGCCCCTTATTGCAATTGTGCCCTAACCATTACAGGTGAATTTTAGGTCATCTTGATTTAAGTTGCTATCGAGCATGTGCCGATCTGAAAAGAACAACAAAGGAAGGGGAAAAAAAAGTGAAGAAAAGCTCATGGCTCTATCTAGGTTTCTTTATAATAGGAGATTGTGATTTTTTTGTATTTGTAAGTTCAAGATTGCTAACTTGTTAGTTCTGAACGCGTGTGTCTAATATGATAGTATTGATATGTTGTGCACTATTGTAACGCTTTGTTTGGCACTTTAGCTTCCTATATGCTTTGCAATCGTCACTGGCCATTTTCATTGAATAATCTGCTGATCTTTGGTCCTTATAAAATTTAATTGGACATTTGATCTTTATCTTTTACAAATTGAGTAAGTTTAGTTTATTATTAGTTTCCCATTCAAAATTAAACAGAAAATGTTGACATGGTTGTGATTGATAGCATGTGAGACTATCTTCTTTTTTTACAGCACATGTGTGACTATTTATATAGAAAATTAATGATATTAAAATAAATAAAATTTTATTTTTAACATTTTAAAAATTAAAAAATTATTTGAAAGAAATAATATTTATAATGTATTAAAGCATATTTTATATTTTAATATTATTAATTTCCTATGTATATAAGTTACTCACACATGTTATCAATCACACTTACATTAATATTTATTGTTTAATTTTGAATGACACATTAACAATGGACAACAATTGTTCAATTTTGAAAATATTGAGGACTAAATGTGTAATTTTTTATATTTTTATAAGGATCAAATTTGTACATTTATAAAATTATAAGGACCAAAAAGTGATTTTTTTTTCTTAGGTCAGACAACATCAATGTTCTTTAACCTATTGAATTAGAGACTAATCTTGCTCGCAGTACATAACTGTCACTAACCCAAGGAAATTTGCACAATGAGATATTTGAATATAATTTCTTCCATTAAATAGATTGTTCTTCACACATATACACATTGAAGTCTTATACTATTATGCTAATCTAATGGGTTACCAAAAAGTGGATTTAAGTCTACATTAAAATTTATTATGTTTCTAGAATTGTACAACTTACTGGTATATTATTGTTGCATTTGGAAAATCTGGAATCAAAGAAAAATATATGTCAATGCTCACTCCTAATTTGTGCATTTGAAAATTTTTAATTTATTTGAATTTGGCTATATTTGACAAAATTAGCTGAAAAGGTAGTTGGTACTAAAAGCTTTTAAGCTAGCTTATTAAATTATAAGTGTTAAAGTAAAACTAATGATTGAAGTAAATGAAAATGTAAAATGACATAAATGACATATTTAAAGAAGGTAATAAGGAAATTGAATAAATTTTTTAAGCATAAAAAGTGAATATAATATAAAAAAATTAGAAGTTAACATTTTAAAAAATGCTACTTCAAATAAGATTTCAAAAAATGCTATAAGTTACTAAAAAAACACTAGAAGTTACTTAAAAGAACTTATTTGTCGAACAATCAAACAAACTTTTCAAGTAGTAAAAACAGCTAAAACTTACTTGAAATGACTTGCCAAACATAACGGTATCTTGCACCAAAATAAAAAATCTATCTAGTGTCTTTAATTAGAGAAATCTGAATAATAAACTCTTCAAAATACTCTTAACAACACATTATTTATTATTAATTGGAATTTGTTAGAAATTGTAAAATTTTTCAATTTTCACTTTTTATTTGATTGTCATTGCTCATGAATTTTCAATATCTTAAGCTCACCCAAACACATATTTCATAAAAGTCTCACAAAAATCAATTTGGGTACTCTCTCACTGCATGATTTAAATATACATTATGATTAAAAAAGATGACCAGAATAAGAAGCCCAAGTAGGTTAATATTGAGCCATGTTGTATGGCAATATTTTTTATCAAGTCAAGTTGTATGAGTGAATTATATACTAGTTTTACCTATGATTGAGCCAATAAAAAAATCTTTATCTATAATTAATTTTTAATGAAAAATCTAATGGATCATCTTTAATGAAATCTCTTATGTAATATAACACTATTTCATTTGAATTTTCCTAAAATTAACTCCATTTTGATAGTAAAGGCGCAAAACAGCTTTCCATTTTTCTTTGTGATGTTTGACTTTGGTGTGTGTAATAGGTTAGGAGAAACCTCTCTCCTTCATAAATCTTCCATACACCTTACATGTGATAGAGATGTGAAGGTTCTGGACTTTCCTTTGTAGTACTTGGAAAACCTTCTCTTACAGATAACACAAGCAAGCTACTCATTTGAGCCAACAAATCAAACCTTAGAATGTGTGAAGAGGCTTGGATTAATTAATTTCAAGACACTTACTCGGTACCAAGTTGAGCCATAAGCTCATAAAAATACTTAGAGGCTCACCACATGATATGAACCAATACGGGGTTCATTGTTTTACGGATCGTCCTTGAAAAAACTTCTTGTTATAACAAAAGAAAAAGGTGTACTTAAAGTGTTTGATGAAGAGAAACAAAGATAAATATAATATGAAGAAAAGTGCAACGCAAAAATAACAAATTTAACACAAACGAAATATTAAATAAATTAAAATAACAAAAAGGTGAAAAAGACAAGAAATGGAAGAAGACGCCACACCTTATGAAGAGTGATAAGTCCCATGGGGATTCGCTACAAATATTATAAAAACCTTTTATAAGAACCAATGTTTGGTCCAATTATGAACCCAAGAAGAACTTCCTCTCACATACTTTTAAAAATGCGAAGTTTTTGTTCAATTCAAAGGTGAGTACATAAGACAAATACATGACTATTTATAGCCAATAAGTGGTATCTTTCTCTTTTTTTTTTCCAATGTGGGACTTTAGTCACATATTCCTTATTCAAAATTATACTAAAAAAAAGTCTAATTCGTGCTGAACTTCATATCCAATTTTCATCATCATAGATGTAGAATTAGGACTTGAGACTAGAAATACGACTTGTAGAAAATCTTTAGAGCTTTCAACCGCATCAAAGAACGCCTAAAATGCACATTTAGAATTCAAGTTATGTTTAAAATATTTGAGCAATTTAGGCTTTTCACTCATTTTTCTTGGTCTTCATCACCACATGATGAGGACGAAAATGATGACACATCTGATAAATTTGGTGAAGATGAAGATTCAATTGACATACCTTGTAGATTATAACTACAATCATTTCCTTCTTCACCATTTAAGTAACCATAAGATGCTAAAGATACATTAGTACTAGAATTTTTTACTATTTTGTTTGTATCCATTGAGGTTGTCAAAGCATTCATTAATCAATAGAATATTCAAAATGATGGTGTTAAGGAGCAACGAAAAGAAACTACGAACAATATTAAAAGGAATAAAGTGCTAAGCATCTGACTCTCACACACACAAGATAAGGATGAGCTTATCTATATATTCAAATCCATGCTTTGTCATATATTTGGAGGTATCTAATAATTAAGGAAATTTAGTGAAATGGGATCTTGGAAGTTCATCAACTAATTGAGAATAATTTGTTGGCCTGTTAGGTCTTACCAAATAATGTCATATTATATATATGAAGCTTGCTCTCTTTGTACCTTTGCACAAAACATCTTGAATTTGTAGCAGCCCCTACCCCATCTTGTAAGTGACAAAAAAACAACTTATAACCAAGCTGTGCAGAATATTCTGTGAGACGGCCATTTCAGCAAAGCAAAATTCAAATGTCTGACCACACAAATTTATCATCCACATTTGAAGAGGGATATTTTTTTTTATAACCATGGTATTGGTACGAAATTGTCCTCGCCAAAAGTAGTATCAAATCTTTGTTGAGACCCTTGAACGCACACAAAGTGAGTATTCCTCTCCCAACATTGAAGAAGGCTAATTTGAAGGCACTATGAATAGGATGGAATATCTGTTGCTATTTCCATATCAAATGAAGAAGACACAACAAGAGTTATTTTCTTTGCGAAAGTACCATTCATTGGCAAAAGAAAATAGAATGTATGTGGTGGATCAATAGTTATTTGGATTGCAGATGAACAAAGGAGTTCTATGTCTGTCATTAATGTTAATTGTAGGTAAGTTTTGAGATCTTGAATATTAGTGTTTAATCATTGACTCCACTTTGAAAGCTATAGGTAGGTTTTTTACACAGACAGTGTTGGGGCATAGTAATGAGTGAAATAACCCAAAAACTTTGAATCCCAAAAACCAAGTCTTCTTTTTATGATGACAAATAGAGATGGTCACCCAAGCTAGAAAAACAATTCAAGTCTTAAACTTTGAATCCCAAAAACCAAAAACTCGCAACCACTCCAAACAGATCCTTAGATTTTCAACTTCTGAAGCCACAGGGAGTGGCAATTCCAAATGACTCTGTCAGACTCATACAAGACAAACACATTTTGTTTAAGAATATGCACCTTGAAATCAATCCAATACAGACCAAGAAATTAACACTTTGCAATAGGCTTGTTGATTGTATTACAACGAGTAGCACCATCCTGCACCAAGAACAATGATGGGTACTTCTTTCAGTTTCTAAGACAACTATTGTTGATTGTGTCTCAAAGCATCTTCAAGCTTGGCATTTTTCCTTGCACACTCCAAGATAGTTTTATCAGCAGTGATGAAGTATGAGGCGATGGATGCTGTTCACCAACCATCATCCAATGTTAAATGTGATATGTATTCAAATTCAAAAACTTAGCAAATACAGTCATACTAAAAATAAAATAAAATAAAAAAGAAGTCAGGAATTTCATTTACAAGTGGATCAACAGCAAATAGATGAGTTCAGTTCCTGTTTCATTGAATTTTGAAAATGAGGCAAGCCTTTTTTATTGTGCGCATACACCACAAATGTATGGATTTGTTAATAGGATGCCATCAAAATAAAATCAATTTCTTCTAGCTTTGAAGCCAATTTCAAATAGGACAAAACATAAGGTTCTTAGATAGTTTTATCGTTTCCAATCAAAATTGAAGTATCACCTCAGTAATCTATGTAACAAAAGTTTATGTTAAAGGTTAAGATAGATTACAGAGATAAAGCTCCAATTCAAATTTGAGAATGGCACCAAAAGCACATACGGAGCTGTATCTAAGTTTTGTCCTTTCAAATAACCATGCAAAACTCAACAAATTTTTTATTTTTGTACCAACAAAATCTAATAGCATTATCTAGAATTAATTCTTTGGTTCTTGTAAGTTGAGATCATACCAGCAGATATGATAAGTGCCTGAGCAGTATAATTGAGGTTTGCCTTTGCCCATGGAATCATACGAACTGCAGCTAACTGCAAATTTGAAAAATCCAACATTGAAGTCTTTAGTTGATAAGCTGCAAGTGGCATAGAATGATATGATAGTGAAATCCAATATTTAGTGTTGCATATCATCATTATTTATCATATCGTCAACAAATACCCAAGAAGGGCCACAGTTTACCAGATTTATTAATCATACTTTTAATAATTTTGCAAATATTGGTAACTCAAAAAGAAAAGGTTTCAAAAGGTCTTGTACTCAAATCATTTGTATGGAAGTTCAAGCAATCAACATTAATTTTGAGACAGTACATATTCTGGTGATGGTGAATAACATTCTTAATTCTTACATTATAGTAGTATCCAGAAGGATACATGATAGACAGAGGCAGAGTGCTATATGCCCTTGAATCCAAATTGTTCAATCTTTCATCTACAGCCATTAGTTACAAAGTTTTGTGGAGAAAGAGCATCTTTGAGTTGCTGATTTCATAACTCAAGTGCAAAGAAACCAAGGACGGAAAGCTATATATGGAATGAAGAATAGGAAAATGAAGAAAAACCTTAAACTCAAAGTCATGGTAAACCTTAAATTTATGTGGTAATTTGTTACTTAATGCCAACTGGCAGGGTAAAATTGTGTCCAATATAAAATGGTGGTGGAGTAAGTCTTTTGACAACATAACATTTTCTCTCATTTTCATCAACACAAGCAGACATAAACAAGAAGATGGAGTACAGGACATTATTATAAGAAGGCTTCGATACATTTTTGGTCCCTGCAATTTAACGTTTTTTTTTTTCATTTTTGCCCCTGCTAATTTATTATTTTCATTTTAGTCCTTGTAAAATGTGATTGTTTTGTTTTTCATCCTTAAAGTGTTTTAGACAGTATTTTTGCCAGTGTTCAAAGCACTTTTTTTACTGTTCAAAACGCTATCTAAAACACTTTAGGAAGGAAAAACAAAAAAAGAATTGCAGGGACAAAAATGAAAAAAATGCTAAATTGCAGGGCCAAAAATGTATTTAAGAAAAGTGTTGCACCCAAAACATTGCTTAACTGAAATTTCTTTATAATTAAAAATGAAAAAAATGTAGCACTATATTAGAAAATGGAAAAAAGTTACATACTGTAGGCACAGCACTGGCAACACAAGCAATGGAAGCAGCCTTGAATCCAGCTCGCACACCTTCTGCATATTAAAGAAAAATGCCAAAAGGTAATTCAAATTTCTCAAGATCTCTGGCACCCTTTGACAACAAGATATCATCATAATCATGTTACAGAATTTGTAGCATACACACAGAGAAATGAATGCATTAATTTGATGTATGAGGTATGACCAGCCAAACATGCATTGTTTATTTATTTTGTTTTATTGGCAAATGTTAATTGTTAGTTTGTTAGTTTTTTTTGTTCGCAGCAGGAATGAACCCGCAACTTTTTCCTCCTTCCCTTCTTTCTTAATCACCTAACCAACCTTATATCTACCAACATGAATTGTTAATCAACAGAAATCAAGGTTTTAAATATCAGTTCATGACCGTGATTTGGACCACAACTTCAAGGTTTTTTAACTGTCCGTGACTGGAATTGAGACTGTAGCTGCTGCATTTGTCCGCGATTTGCCACAATATCAACAAACGCAACTAAACCACAACGTGGCCGATATTTAAAAAAAAAAAAAAAAAAAAACTTGGCAGAAATATAAAAGCACCACTCACTACCTATTTTCCCAAGCAAAACCTTGTTCTCCTTTTAACAACTAATAAAAAATTAACATCACCATTCCTCTTTTATCCCAAATTTTTAGTTTTAGAGACAGAAAACATCCACAAACAAAATTAACCCTTCTGCGTAATCTCGATTTAACCGAAGAAAACAAGCATCAGTAATTGTCTTCTTCAATCGATAATCAAAATAATGCATGTCCCATTTAATAAAATAAAAATAAAATAACAAAAAGAATAGTAAATACCACTTGTGCATTGCTTGGACCTCAAAATCTTCCTGTCCTCTGCGGGAGAGGCAACGAGGACGCCCCTTTTGTTGGGCAACAACATGTCCCTCAGTTCCGACGGAATACCCATTGTGTTTGTTTGTTGAATGTTTTTTCTTCTTTTCCGAATCGAAGCCTTATTATGACTTATTTATATGTCGCAGATTCTCTGAATCGAATCGAAGGCTTATTTATTATTATGTGTATTGAGGTAGTACTAGTAGTAGGTGCCTTTGCCGAGCAGCCCACGATGGAGGAAACAAAATTCAATTAACATTCTTTCTTTTTTTATTTCTTTTCAGGATTCTTTGTTCCTGGTCAAGTCTATTAAGGTTGTCTGGGTTAGGCTAGTTTTGGGTCACACAGCCCAATCGGAATTACTATTGGTCCCTATTATTATTTTTTTTGCTTTTGGCCCCTACCAAGATCGGAAAACCCCATTTTGCGCCCCATTTCAAAAACTCCAACTCTCCCTCTTCGCCTTCCTTCTCCTCCCAACCTCTCATTCCCAACCTGCCTCATTCACTTCCCAATCGCATTTAGGGATGCTAAAAATAACTAGTTTAAAAATATAACTATAATTAATTTTATATAACTAGTTATATAAAATAGGTATAAAACTATAACAAATTTTAAAGTTACGGGTATTTCAATTAACTTATTTTTACTTTAAAAAGAGTTATAGTTATAAAACTTCTAATTTTTATATAATGGGGTATTTCAAATAACTTATTTTTATTCTTCCATAACTAGTTATGTAATTGATTTTGGATATAACTTGCTATATAATTGGTTATATAACTAGTTTATTCATAACTAGTCATATACCCATATTTTAAAAATAATGACTAGTTATATCTAATTATACCCATAAAACTAGTTATGGTTATAGTTATAATATCCACTTATAGTCTAGTTATTTATTAGGTATGGTTATAGTTATGTAAATACCCAAATCATGAGCAGCCCTAACTGTGCTTAACCTCTTCTCTCTTACTCTTCACCCTCTCCTTCTCCAACTCCTTTGAGATATTTTTTTTATTGCAAATTTATGTTCACAATTTAATTTGTATTTTTTTCTGGCAAAATATAGGTAAATGAATTGTGATTCCGTTGTGTATTCTGACACAAAGGAATCACAATTCCATTACCTTTTTTTTGTTTAAAAAACTATAACAGAATCGTAATTTCGTTGTATTGCTTGATGAAACACACAACCAAAGCCACAACGACATCATTTTGTTGTGTGTTTAGTTTTTTTATTTTATTTTTAATTACTCTTAAACAAATGTAGTTTTTATTTATTTTATTTTCTTAGTTAAATATAATTTTAAATACATGACTTCTTTTCTTAGACAAATGTGTATTTTATTTTATTACTTTTATGAAGGATTATTGACTTAAATATATTTTTTTATGGCTCGCATGAAATAGACATCATATGTTGCTAGACACAACCTCTCCCCCCCCATGAAGGCCCCTTGCATGAAGGGCAAGATGTAGTAGAGAGGACTCGTAGACTAATTGCGTCAGCGCATGACCACCTTGTTAACGAGCGACGATAGCAACAACCACAACCACAACCACAACCAGGACCAACTGCTGATAGGATCATTGGACTTCTATTTGGAGAAGGTCCAATTGATTTGTCCCTTATTCAGTATTACAAGGACCACTATGTTGGTCATGTTTGGGTCCCTGAGGAGGGGCCAACACTTAAGCTTGTCAGCCACAGTGCCCAAGTGCTACCATTCCCTACTCATCCACAAGTTAAGGCTTACATGGAGCAGTCAGGGTTATCAGACATTGTTTCGGAGCAATATCATGCCGCAAACAAGGGCTTCATGAATGCCTTTGTGGAGAGGTGGCATCAGGAGACGTCTTCCTTCCACCTTCCTGTTGGAGAGATAACTATCACTTTGAATGATGTGTCTTATCTGCTACACCTACTTGTGAGAGGAAGGTCCAATGATCATGTCCCATCTACCTTTGAAAGAGATGTGGTGAAGATTTTGTTGATGACTCATCTTGGCATTCCAACAGAGAATAGGCTATAGCAGTGGCAAACGCAGGTGCTAGAGTGAGGTTGACATTTTTGGCATACCTGTATCATCGCTATGTTGAATCATTTTCGTGTGTTTGGGTTGCCATGATTTATCTATTGCACTTGATCGACAATAAGATATTTTTTGACAAGTCCCCGAGTCATGTTCATGTCACCTACCTCCAATACCTCGGCAACTTGGATGCTCGCCACGAGTATACATATGGAGTAGTTGCATTAGCGTACCATTATGACCATTTCTCCTATGCGAGCCAATACAACAACAAACAGGTTGAAGGTTATATGACATTACTCATGGTAAGTAAATTATTTTAGTATTATTATTTTTTTATTATTATTTTCTTTATTACTATAATTAATATTTTTTACAGTCATGATCGTTTGTGCATCTGTTCAATGTTGGCTACTATGAGGTGAAGAAGACTTACGATCTTGTCGATCCACTATCCACCAAATGAAAGCCATTAAGAGGTTTCGGGCTTGCCCTTTCAGTCAGGGAGAAACTAGATGACCTGCTGATGGATGTTGTCTGGTAACCATATGATTCACACAGGGGTGTGAGGTCTTTTGCACAACAAGTTCTTTTCTCTGGTTTCATTAGATGCAAGACTGATGTGTGGCCTTATCATTTGAAAAGGGTGTTGAGGCAATTTTGGCATGTACAAAGGATTCCACACCATCCACCTCCTCATCCTACGTATCAACTTTGTGATAAGGTGCAGGTGGATTGGCAGTAGCGAGTCTTCCTCTGGACGATTTTGTGCCACATGGGGGTCCTTAAGCTTGCACCTATAACTATCTACCTTGGTTTTACAAGGTTTTCCACCCTTATGTCATTCTGTCAGAGGAAGGAAAACCACTATGTAACATTCCAAAAATAATCAAATAATTATTTAGATAAAGATTATCTAAATATATCTTCTAGTAAAGGAAAAGATAGATTAAATTGTGTTTAATATATTAGATTGTTATTTTTTTAAAAAGATGTTAGTCTAATAATATATTAGATTGGTTAAATATAATAATCAGTAAAGATAATAAAAATAAGAGATAAAGAAATATTGGTTAAACAAATTTCAAATAACACACAACACTTATAAAATGATAGACAATTCATTTTCTTAGAATCACACAAATTAACAGTCTCTCTTGGCATTAGTGGGTTGCTTAAGGATTGAGAATAAGGAAGCTGAGAAATTCTGTTGAGGCAAAGATAACGAAGAACTTGAACTACTTGCTTCAAGAAGTGAGTAAAACAACCTCTTTCCTAAACTTTCATGGTATAGTTTTACAAAGGAAGTGTTTTGTATTCTTGATATAAAGAATTTGGACCAACGAAATTCTGATTATTCTGGTAGACCTCTTCGAGAAACCATTAGGCATGAATTTACCATAACGATTGTTAAATCTTTCTCTTTTAGCACTATAACAAATTATGTTGATGTATTTGCTGCTTCTAGTTCGTGTACCAGATTGATAAACAAGAAAAGGAATAAGAATAGGAGTGGTTCTAGTTATTTAGAATAATGAAAGGAAATTTACTTGACACCAATTCCATTATGATTGAAGGGAAACCTAGGTCAACTCAGAGACATAATCCAGTTTGATTCTAACTTCAATCAACTTATAAATTAGAATAGGGGATTTCATCAAACAGTTTGCAAAATTTTGAAATGCAGAGTGCAAAAACACAAAATTTGACAGAACTATGAAATAGATTATGAAACAAATTTAAGATGCATCAATCCAATTCACCATATCCAAGTAATTTGAATTATCACAGATTGATGATGATCCTATTATGAAAATTCAGTTAATCTAATTAGAGGTAATTCAGTTGAACTAATCTCTTATTACATTGAGATCACAAATCAGATTGAAGTATCATCCAATTATGTAATTAGGATTCGAATTAGGAAATTAATCAATAACCTAATTCATTTCCAATCCTTAACACATTCAGAATCACGAATACGAAAATAGAATTGGAGAAGAGGATGAACATTCACAACATAATTCGAAATACTTAATCATAACTCAAATTCCTCATTGCTTGAACTGGATCATTGGATTGATTAGTTGTTTAGTTTTCCATAGTCATCACCAATGGAAGAACAACAAAAATTGAATAAGATAAGAGAAGAACAGAGTCGAAGAGATGAAAAAATGTGAAGAACAGTTGAGAGAAAAAGAGAAAGAAGAGTTTGATCTAAAACTTGCTCTAGAAGTTTCTAAAAATCCGTTTTATCAAAATGATTCTAACTAACTAACTAACTCTGAAAATGCACTAAGTAGACTAATATATACTCTAAATAATCAAAAAGTAATGGGCGAGCCTTGATTGGGCCCAACTAATTGAAAACAAAGGAATACCCACAATAACCAAGAGGGGGGGGGGGTGAATTGGTTAAAATTTGGTCTTTTAAAATTTCTTTACAAAATCAGAGCAAGGATCTTAATCACTTTTAAAACCAAGAAAGCTTTTATTCAATCAATTCACTCAGCTCAAAAAATCAATGGCTCAAAACACCACTTGTTGAGTAATGATAAGAATACCAAGAACCAATGAACAAGATAGCCAATAGAGATTAAAGAACAGAGAATCAACACAAAGATTTATACTAGTTCACTTCTCAAGATAAGCTACATCCAGTTTCTTCTAATCAACACTAGATTAGAGTTCCATTATTATAAATTTCAGTTCTTACAAGCTTTATTACATTCACTCTTTATCAACCCTAGATAAAGAAAGGAAATCTAAAACACTATTAGACACCTTATCAACAAGAACCAGAGAACTTTACTCTGTTCTTCCCTAGAGAACACTACTCTAGTACAAGCCTCAAGAACAAATTTACAATAGCACCAGTTAACCAGCTTATAGCAGAAAACAATTTACACCCAACAAGAATGGAGAGAAACAACCTGATGATCCAATGAATGTGAATGCATGTGGTTTACCAATCAGAGTTGTATGAACAAATGAATTTCAGAACATGCTCTCCTATTCTTCTTTTGAAACTCTTGCCCAAGAAATCATTAAAAAATCCATGAAGATTAAAGAGAGGGACAAGAGGTTTGTATACTCAGAAAAAATACTTTCAATCTTTGTGAAGGCTTTGTGTGTAATCAGAAATTCGAATATCTCACTGTTGAAAATAAGATAACCCTCACTTCTATTTATAACAAAACTTTATAACTAACTATAATCGATTAAACGCTCCTAATAATCGATTAAAATGCCTTATGTAATCGATTAAAATGTTCATTAGTTTTCTGGGTTTGAAGCAAGAGCAAAATAATCGATTAATACGAACTGTAATCGATTAAACCAGTAACACAACATTTCTGAAAAGCCTTGTGTAATCGATTACAAAAAATGGTAATCGATTAAAGCAGTGCAACAAGCTTTTTTAAGAACCTTATGTAATCGATTACAATAAATGGTAATCGATTAAAGCAGTGAAGCATGATTTTCTTTTAACACTATGTAATCGATTACAATCAATGGTAATCGATTAAATTGTTCTTCAAAGCTTTTCCAGATTTGAAAACGAAGCAAATAATCCATTATATTGTTGTGTAATCGATTAAACCAGTGGTATTTGTATTTTTCCAAAAACATTGCTTCTTTGGTTCTTTTATCGACAGTTGCTTCAATTCTTTATGAAAACATTTAGGTACATGAATGATTAAATGCATGCAATGCAAGGATCAACAGATTGACTTCTCTAAACACTTTATTGGATTTACATTCTTCCAAGGCATTCCAAGGCATGTGAAAAAGCTCAAAACAATTCTTCAAGTCCTAAGCTTCAAGCTTCAAGCTTCAAGATGCTCCCCCTATATCCAACACTAATCTCTCTAATTAAGCTAATTATGCAATGTGATGGCCCAAAATCCGCAACCCAAAATCCAAGTGTAGAGGCTTTGACTTCTAAGTCTAAAATGATCCTCAACACGGAAGAATTGTCCCAAGCTCATATCTGACAAAATTGTAGCTTTTTTCCTTAACTTTACAAGGACTACTCATATTCTCCATTTGGAGTTTGACATCGTCCTATAGGTCCTACACAAGGAAGATAAGTTAAGTAAGCACAAAATCCAAGAATAAGCAACAATTATCAATTTAGCCCAATTATATGTGTAAGACCAAAATTGAGTTAAGGTGAGAGAATACAACTCAAATAGAGGTTAAAATAAGCTAGGAAGAATAAGAACATACTAAACTAAAAATGCTCAATCAGTTCTGGAAACCTAAAAATTGAGTCTAGTGATTCTGGAAATCACTAAGTTGTGTTTGTTATATTTATTTGAATGTGTCGAGGTGCTGCAATTTATTTAAATATTGTATTTTTTTCAGAATGACATGAATTGTTATTATTTTAATCTAATTTTTATTAGAGTGCACACACACACACATAATCTTATTTTAATTCATTGAGGATACCACGACTGATTTTCTAGATAACCGCATCGATTGAGAACAATACTATTTATAAACACTCTAAGATTGTTTTATTCACTGGATTATCATCTCATTAAAAGTGTTGTTTAAAACACACAAGGAAGAAGTTGTTAGAATTGAGGAAGCTTAAAGTATTAATTACCTTCAGATACATTTTTAGCTTTGTTAGTACTCAGAATAATATGTTGAATGTGGTTGATTACGTTATACTTTTAGCGTTAGTTATTTTTACATGCCCATATTTGAGAATAATATTTTTATTTATGTAAAGACTTACTTATTTGACTTTATTTATTATACACGAGGTATTTTCATGCTAATATAATTTTGAGATTTTATATGCTTTTAGTATAGGTGTTGTTTTAATGAAGGGTGTACACACCATGTGGTCCTATACGTTTATCTCCCATCCCAATATAGCCAGAACATGGGCATCCACTGGCAGACTATATACTATGTGGAGACTACTCTTGTTAGGTAATGCAAATTGGATTTTGTTGATTTTTTTCTTCTAAATTATCATTGAAAAATAGTCACTAATTGTAATTGTTATTGCATGATCAGTTATGGATGGTGTCAAGAGCTATGCAGAGCTTGTTGGACCTCAGAGTTGTGTCAGAGGGCACAAGTCATGATAATCTCATACAACAAGCTTTGCAATTGTTGCATGAAGCATTAGCATTTGGGTGTAGCTCAAACACACAAATACAAAGGAAGAAGACTGCCAAGTATGGTGGTGGCAAGGGTGGCAAGGGTGACAAAGGTGATTGATTGTTGTATTATAATCATTATTATTATCATTTGATGTAGTATACACACATTTTGTTGTTTTAACATATATTTTCTTAGTTTATGTTGTGGTTGAATTACTTTTTTATTTGTGTTCATCAATAAACACGCACCTAGTAACAACAATGGTCTCTTCAATTGATTCATAAAACAAACATCAACAACTAAAGAAGCATTGATAATGCAGACTTTTCTTTTAAAAAACAACTAGTGTATGATTTTTATAAACCAAAAACATGACTAGATAGATTTATCACGCATGAGGGCAAGGATTTTGGTTTCCTTAATTTGTGCAGCAGAGCAAGGATTTCATCTAGTGAACGGTCAAAAGTTGCATTCAGCTCAATCGAACATTTGCTACTAAATTCTGGATAGATGAATGTCATGTTTAAACTCCATACACTCGTATTAAACACAACCATCACCTAGGTAATCTGGTTAACGGTAAAAAAGATCAAGTAAAATTTTGCAACCTCTAATTGCATCCATATATGTTTTCCTTAAATCATCAAGTGATATGTCCTCACTTATTAAGACAACTTTAGAACCACTAGGACATTCAAAAAACATCCCTTCAGATGATGAAATTATGTCACAATTGCAATATGCAATAATAGATTCACTCTTTATATTTTAAGCAATATGGTGAATATCAAACAAAGGTGTTGAGTTGCATCAAATCCTTACTGCTAGTTATATTAGATGATATATTGTTCTCTCATGAGTCATACCGACGATTGGAATCACACCAACAATATAAACAATTTAAATTGTGTCTTTATTTAATATGGTTGGTATGTGTATTAGAAAAAAGCAGAGTTCAATCAACATGTTTAAGAAAAAAAAAATGTTCAGTCAATAAATGTAGTGTTGCAGTGTTGATTCAATAAAAAAACACCAAATGTATTTTTTTTAAATAGTACCATTGTTTAATTTTTTTTCCACTACAAGAAAATCATGATTTTGTTGTTTTGTGAAAAAAATAAAAATAAAATCAAAAGTTAAATAAGCATTTGGTCCCTAGAAAGTGGCATAGGGCCAATAGCAACTATGAAGTCCACTAAGATTCAAGTGTTCAAATATAAGCCCCTACAACTCTAGTCTAAATCTAGCTACTCTATTTTAAGGAACTCCTATTTGCAACACTCATTCCTTCTATTACTTGCTTTCACCTTTCCTTACTCTTTTACTTCGGATACCTCCTTCAACTTTTTATTATTATATTACTTTAAAAAGTTAATTGAGCATTTGGTCTCTCAACTATTTCATATTTTAATTTTTAGGGCAACTTTAATTTTTTGCCTATTTTTAGTTCCTATTGAATTTCAAAAATAACTAATTTTAGTTACTCTAAAAATGTTTGTCCATTTTTAGTCCCTACTTTATTTTTATTGCTCAAAGTTAATCCCTAAAATGTTCAACTTTAATCAATTTTTTGGTCATTTTCAAACCCTCTCAGGGACTAATTCTGAGGAATAAAAATAAACAATAGACTAAAAATAAGAAAAAAAAATTAGAAAGGTTAAAATTAGTCATTTGAAATTTGATAGGGACTAAATAGGAAAAATCATTAAAAATAATTAAAAATAAAAAATGAAATAATTGAAGAAGAAAAACTTATTTAACTCTATTTTTAACAAATCTTAACAAAACCACAAGTTTTATTTTATAAATTAAACTTTTTCCTCATAACAAATCTAAATTAAATTACCATAAACACGTCTAAAATTAGGATCCGAATCCTCCTCCGAGAGTCTCCATTTAACAAACGAACATAATTAGATAAGATGAGTGACTATGATTTGTTACATAAAACTTACCCTTTCACTAAAACTCTCAAATGAGCCATTGGATTATAAGAATGGCTTGACCATTGACACATGTCTTCTTTAGTTTTTTTTTAAGACAAAACCCCCTTGCATGCTTATTTGCTAAACATGTTTATGCTTCTTTTGATTTTTCCAGGAAATTCATTCTCTTCAACAAGTAAGCAGCGTGTCCGTTTTAAACTTGCGAGTTATGTTTCCTTCTTCTTCCTCCAGCAATGAATGATTTGCGGAAGTGCAGCAGGGTGCCTTTGATATTGATTGAACTCCTCATCTTCATGCAAACTCTCTGCTCAACACGTATAGCAAAACCAACAGGTTTATTCATCCAAGTTACTATGTCTAACAACTAATGGGATATCAAGCCAAATAAGGACCAAAAGCATCGATAACAAAGTCTACAAATCACAACACAAATTATTTAAGATACAAATGATAATGTTTATAAAAAAATACTAAAAGATTTTAAGTGAATAAATTTTTAAGTGAATGTTTATAAACTAAGAGTTTGGAGAAAGATCTAAGGCAATGGCCTCATTCGCCTTCAGGCCTTGCCATAGCCACCACTCTGGTTGAGAGATGGTAATAATTATGTTGACTTTCTAGCAAAGCTTGGACAACATTTTGGGGATTGGTTCACTAATGTGGAGGCTCCTAGTAACATGCATAGGTTGTTGATAGCAAATGCTTTGCTAATGCCTTTTCCCATATTGTAATTTTATTTTTTGTTTTATTTCTTTTTCTCTCATTGCCAAAAAAAAAAGTAAAATAAATGCATATTTTAGAAAGAGAGAAAATAGGCTATGTAGTGACAATGAAAAATAATTTTATATTATCTTCCAATTATAACTCATCATATATGATAATTTGTTGACTTTAATGATAATTATTCTGAAAATTATATCAACAATTATTTGTGATTAAATAATAATGTAAAATTATTTTCCATATTAGTGCATGACCATTAAACTTTTTTAAAAATTGATGCAATAATTTTCATTTTTTAGATTATTACATTAGAAAATCACTTTTTAACTATTTTTTCTCTCTTTTAATCCTAAAGAAAAATAGAGGTAAGAAATAAATAAATGAAGTGTCTTTGGGGTTAAGTTAAGGCATTGATAATTTATGTTATATTAAATTTCTAGAAAATTCTTTGCCTTGGGCCCAAATTGTCTAGACCAAAGTTTCTGTAAATCAATTTTGATTTATACCAGAAAGATATATCATGGAAGCTATTTTCTTGATGCGACAATTAATGGAAAGATATAGAAAAAAGAAGAAAGAATTACATATGATGTTCATAGATCTTGAAAAAACATATGATAGGGTTCCAAGAAAAGTTTTATGGTAGACTCTTGAAAAGAAAAAAAGTATCATTAAAGTATGTTAATGTAATCAAGGATATGTATGATGAGGCTACAATATGTGTGAAAGCTTGTAATGGAACATCAAGGGATTTTCCTATCACGGTAGGTGTACACCAAGGTTCGGCTCTTAGTCCTTATTTCTTTGCCTTAGTAATTGATGAACTATCAAAAGATATTTAAGAGGAAGTGTCATGGTGTATGCTTTTTGTAGATGATATTATGCTTATTGATGAGACCAAAGACGATGTTAATAGGAAACTTGAATTTTGCAGAAACACTTTGGAGTCTAGAGGATTCACAATAAGTCAGAGCAAGACTAAGTATATGAAGTGTGAGTTTTCGCTAGTAAGAGATGGTGATCAAGACCCCTACATATACTTGGTCAAGAGGTACAAAAGAAAGATGTTTTTAGATACTTGAGATCAATTTTGCAAAAACGTGGAGACATTGATGAGGATGTAAGTCATAGAGTTAGAACAAGGTGGATGAAATGACGGAGTGTATCTGGATTTTTGTGTGACCTCAAAATTTCCCTTAAGCTAAAAGGAAAATTCTATAGAACAACTATAAGACATGCAATGTTATAGGAGCTGAATGTTGGCAAGCATATAGGCAACATGAGCATAAAATAAGGGTAGCAGAAATGAGGATGTTAAGGTGGATGTGTGGTTATACGAAGATGGATAAGATAAGAAATGAAGATATTCAACGAAAGGTAACAGTAGTACTAGTGAGTAAAAAGATGAGGGAACATAGATTGAGGTGGTTTTGACACATAATGAGACAGCCCCTGAATGCTCCCGTAAAAACAAGAACTTGTTACGAAGAGCTCATCACAAAGAAAGGTAGAGGTAGGCTGAAACTTACATGCATAGTTTTAAAAACCGACCTAGTGATTGACCCGGTCAGGGTACTGGGTCACTGGATCAGTGGTCGAACCGGTGGGTCACTAATTGACCAGCATGACCCGGTCTGTAATAAAAAATATAAAATTTTTATACTTGTCTTAAAATATTTTAAAAAAAACATCACAAACCATAATATAGATAATTAGATGCCAAAATGTAAAAAAAAAATCATTGTCCAAGTTCAAACAAACAAGTAACAAAGATTATAAACATAAGCTAAATAAATTTAAGTTGAAGAAACAAAATCATCAATACGAAATTATAGAATGCTAATTTCCACTTAATAACCCATTTTCAACCATGGGAAACTATAGTAACATTATGATTCCATCTCTACATCATACACATACTTGCACTCAATTTACTTTTATTTTATATTAATAATTTATGAGTATTTTGGAAACAGATTTAAAAAGAAAGAAAAATTCACTCCTACATATATCACTTATCCACGATTGGCAGAGTACAAAACTTAAAAAAGTAATCACTTAATTTAAAACTCAAATACTTTGTTCAAAGAAAAGGAAAAAAAATCATTTTAAAAAATAATTTCATTAAAAAAATATATGTTACTAATCCTTTATGTATTTTGGTGTTTCTAATCATCCATTCATTTTTTATTAATCCCTTATTTATGTTAATATATGTATGCTAATAATGTGATAAATTATGGTATGCAATAATTATAGCTGATTGTATTTATATTGTTTCCTTCATTATTTTCTTGGATTTGGATCCTCTCTATTAACTTTCTCTCTCCAGCCATTTCTAGCACTAATACTGGCCTTTGGATTAATCTGATGGCTCTTCCCAAAATCCTCATTCATGCACCCTAACCCCCCTCCCCCCAAAAAAAAATCATTAAAGCCACCCCACCCATACAAAAAATGTCATGTTACAGCCCCCCCAGATACCATCGTTACCAGCGCCCCCCCTCCCCCCCTCCCCAAAATATCATCGTTACAACCCCCCTTCCCCCCATCGTTTGGCCTTCCATCCCCCACTGTTTGGCCTTCCAAGTTCCACCCCACCCCGAAAATCCATTTCCGTTTGGCCAAGCACTATCCTCCCCCACCCCCGCCACGAAACAAACAAACCCCTCTCCGTTGGGAACAGACAAACCCCGCTCCCACAGATAAACCCTCCTCCCCCCAGGCCAAACCCCCTATCGTAAGCACAGATGAAGTGACACAAGTGCTCAAAAGGAGAAGATCGAAGCGGCGTCGACGAAGAAGATTTTTTTATGAAAATGTTGACTCGGTCTGGGTTGACGGGTCGTCGGGTCGTCCATAACCGGCCGGGTCATCCGGGTGGATCCGGGCTGATGGAGGATTAAACCCGTTATTATCTTTATGTTCCATACAGTTTCTTTTTAGTTCTTTTCCTTTTCATTTTTCCTCTCCTTCTTTCACCATTCTTTTGTTTTATCTTATTTTCTTTTCTTTTGTCTTATTTTCCCTTTTTCCTCCCCTCATCTTTTTTTTCTTTTCGACTTTTTTGTATCTATTATTAGGTTCATATACCATCGACCTTAATTAACTTGGGTTAAATGTGCTGTTGATATTGATGTTTATGTATAAATTATCAATTTTTAAAGGGATTAAACAATTTTAATTTTGAATCATTTCTTTCAGCAATAACAACAATTATCAAATGACCCACAATATTTTATAAACTATACACACACATATATATATATATATAAATAAAAGAATATACATTTTTCATATGTAGTCTAATATTTGTGTTGGAATGATAATATTTTCTCTTGAAAATTCTTGCGATATTTTTAAATCTGAATATAAATTAAGATTATCATTATAGAATGTTCACTAAAACTGACAAAATTTTAAAGATTAAGACAATATTTTTACAATTTATCCTCATGTAAAGTCTTAAATTTTTTGGATTCAAAGAAAAATTAAAAAAATAGTTTAATATTGTAAAAAAAAAAAAAAGAAGTTCAAATATGTTATGTCCAAGTATCTAATAAATACACATTCATTAATTCTATTCCGCTCATTGCAATTTAATAGGCAAGTTAAAATAACTAAATCTGATTTTCCACTATGTACCAAAAAAATTCTGACTTTTGATTTTCTCACATTAAAATATTGAAACAAAACAATAGTAATAAATAAGAAATCATAATACTAACATATTATGAGTTTTTTTATCCCAATAATACAAAAAATTAAAAAATTACCTAAATAATACACATAAAAAATTATTTACATAGATGATACAAATCACTGTGTAAGCAAGAAATCAGTTTCTAAGAAATCGATTTCTCACTTGCATAATTTTTTTTACATCATTGAGAAATGGATGACTAGGAACCGATTTCTCAACATGTTTTTTTTCATTTTTATATACATGTCTTCCTTTGTTTTTGATTTTTTTTTGTTTTATTAATAGTATATTTATTTTTAAGATGGTGTTCGAATCTATCTTGGCAATATGTTTTTGGCCTATTGTGTCACCTGCTATTGGGTCCCTACTGAACAACCTACAAATGTCCAATCATGCAAACTTCACGCTCGAAATGTCCAGTCCTCGGCATGAGGGAGAGAGGGGGGAAAGGTGTTGGAGATCATATTATCTAGAGATATAACCAAATTAGTGTATATAAGTGAGAGGACAACCCTCACCTTACGGGCCGATTTGATAGAGTTAAGTTAGACTCATAATTCACTTTCTGAGAATAATTAATTTAATTATTTTAAATTGAAAGATATATTTGTTCTAGTTTACTATATTTATATAATTTTATAAATTAAACAATAGAAAAGAAAATCTCAATTTTTTCGTTCAATTGCATAAGATTTCCTTCTCTTGACTTTTTACTGTTATATTACAATAAAGATTTCGAAGTAGAAGGAAGCTGGGCTTTAGATAAGTAGACGATAAATATGCAGAGAAACATACAAATTTATTACATATATACCATGATAAGACATGTATTTCGAATATACATAATAGACTATAGCACAAATCTTATACAAATCCAAATCTTTTGCCAAAGAACACACAACAGGTGTAAAGACTCCTACCAATCCTAAAAACAAAACCTACCTCAGACTCAGGCACATCTACGTCATTCATTCCCAAAGGCCAAATCAAGAATAAGCATATATAAGCATTATCACATGATTTCATGGTTGGCCACAAAAGAGATCATCAGCTTTATAGTGTTTGAGGCCTTCTATGTTGTCAACATCTTTGTGTGGTGAAATGCTGCACAAGTAACAACTGATGATGATGCTTTTTCCAGATAGGAGAAACACACAATCAAGAAGATGGATGGCCACCGTTAAAGAACTTCGATGCATATTGCATCCAACCAATTCTGGACCAAGAGTTTGTACACATCCTTCATAGCCAGATGAAACCAAGATGCTGTTTCAGCTTACCAGAAGAAGACAAAGGTATGCTACAGATCCAAATAATAATGTAACTTTGAGGTGGTTGCTTCATTCTTTAACTTTGTTAGAGCTTTTTTTTCTATCTTCCTTATCCTCTCTTTGCTAACTTTGAAAAGCGTCCCTATGTCCTGAAGAGACCTAGGCTGGTTATCATTAAGGCCAAAGCGTAGGGTTAATATTTCCCTTTCCCTTGAGTTCAAGCCTTTCAGGAGATCATGTACGTCTTTTC
>QARZ01000540.1:252045-262964 GCA_013407115.1 Glycine latifolia
AAAAATCACACAATGAAGGAAGGTGATTATGTGTATCTTAAGATTAGGCCACATGACAAACAATCTATGATCCGCAATCTGAGTCCTAAATTAGCTGCTCGGTATTATGGCCCTTATCTTATTGTAAAACAGATTGGGGTTGTAGCTTTCAAATTACAATTACCCCCACAGGCCAGAATACACCCTGTTTTCCATGCTTCTCAGCTAAAGTTGGCCAAAGGAGATCATAGGGTGGAAGCTAGTCTACCTGAAGAATTGAGCATGGATATTCCAGTTTATTGTCCAGAAAATGTGCTTGGTAATAGATATGTAAAACAAGACAATGCAGATGTGCATCAGGTGCTAATTCAATGGAAGGGACAGAATAAGGAAGAGGCAACTTGGGAAGAATATGACATGATTCAGAGTCAATTTCCTGATTTTAAACTTGAGGACAAGTTTGATTTTAGGGAGGGTGGTATTGATACAAATCAATAGTTGATACCAAGAGAAGAAAATAATAATACTAGGGAATGACAAGTGTACAAAAGGAGAAATAATAAGAATTAAGTGCAGGGGTAGTTAGGTAATTAGTAGAGTGTGTATCCTCGTGTATAGGTTATAAATAGTGCTGTTGTTCGGATTAAGGGTGTGTGGGAAATTAGATTTCAACAGCTGTGAGGAATTCCTTGTAAGAGACAGGGGTCTCGAGGGAAGTGGAATTCTCCCAATTTTGTTGAGTAAATTGTAAAGCCTTTTCTTTTCTTGAATAAAATCTTCTCTACGTATTATTCAGCATAATTTTGTGTCTAAATTAGGGAATTCAAGAATTACCTTTCTTGGTCCCTATCAATCCCGACCTCCACCAGAGCCACAGAACTCAACCCCGCGGGCAGGGGCAGTTGGTCATTCCTAGTCAAGCTACAATGGGTGCAGTTGTCTTCCAACAATCGAAGAAAACTGGAGGAAGTTTCAGTGTGCAATTCCAGTTTTCAAATTCCAACCTTGAGGACAAGGTTGATTTTTAGGAGGGGTGTATTGTTAGGATATAATGGCACCAGACAAACAGAACTCAAAAAGAAAACAGCAACACTGCAAAGGAGATAATATTAACTTCTAATTATATTGATTGCATCAGAATTCATCGTGACAGAAATACCAATATAAGCTCTGCGCAATACACATTCAAAACAAATAAACAAATAACCAAACTACCGTCCTCTGTTACACCCAGTCAAAGAGACAACACACCTAGCCTCAATAACAACCTCCCCACTACTCAATATTATCCCCCCCTTCCACTATTTTCCTCCCCTATATCAGCTCCTCCTCCACACTTCCCTCAATTCCCTTGCCCACATCCATTTCCCCATTCATGGCTTGCCACGTGGCATTCCTTGTAACTAACTCTCCACCTTTATCATTACACGTCTCCCCTTGAATATTCCCCGTATCTCTCAATGCTGTTTTGCCCTTCCATTGATACACTTTCACGTAAGGCTCCAATGCTATTGGCCCACCCATACTTGGCCCATCAATACCCCACTCCCCCTTTCAAATGAAATCTTGTCCTCAAGGGGAAAAGATGGAAACTATTCTTGAATATGTTGCAGTGATTCCCATTGAATTAACAACTCTACTTGTCCATTCATCAATTTTTTCGTGCCTTTAAGATTTTTGCTGGGGTCACCCGCAATTCTAGTTCTTCAGACAAACAGCTTGGCAATTGTAGCACTGGTGTTGATGCATGGACTGCCTTCTTCAATTGAGATACGTGAAAAGTGGAATGCACCTTTGAATATGAAGGAAGCTCCAATTTATAGGCCATTGGCCCCATGCGTTCCACAACCTGAAAGGGGCCAACATATCGTGGACTAAGTTTCTGGTTTAATCTCCTTGTTAATGATCTCAGCTTGTAAGGCTGGATTTTCAAAAACCCTTTGTCTCCCACAACAAATTCCACCTTCCTTCGCTTCTTATCCGCCTGTACTTTCATCCTCTCTTGGGCTTTATGCAAATTGCTCTTCAGATCCTCTAGAATTGTGTTGCGTGCATGCAGCCACTGATCCACTGCCACCACAGGGGTATCTCCTCCGTCTAGGTGTAAAATAGTAGGTGGATCCCTTCCATAGAGAGCTTTAAAGGGAGTCATCTGAATGGATCTGTTGAAAGATGAGTTAAACCAAAATTCAGCCCATGGTATCCATTTTGCCCACTCTTTTGGATGCCCATCAATGAAACAATGCAAGTAAGCTTCAAGTGTGCGATTGATGACTTCAGTTTGGCCATCCGTTTGTGGATGGTATGCTGAACTAAATCTCAATTTTGTACCAGCCAGTCTAAACATCTCTTCCCAAAACTTGCTCACAAATAATCTGTCTCTATCTAATATAATAGATTTTGAAAAGCCATGTAAGCGTACAATCTCTTTAACAAAAACAGCTGCTACCTCCTGAGCAGTGAACGGGTGAGCAAGAGTCAGAAAATGAGCACATTTAGTAAATCTATCAACTACCACCAGCACTGTATCTACTCCATTAGAGGGAATTGGTAATGGTTGAAGGAGTCCCCCGGGAAGAAGATTATCATATTTCTGTTGTTGACATGTGGTGCAACCTTGAACAAATTTCTTTATATCCCACCTCGTTCCCTTCCAACAAAAAACAGCAGCTATACGCTTAAAGGTTCTCAACTCTCCGGAATGTCCCCCCCAATGAGACGAATGAAATTCTTGTAAAATTAAAGGGATACTTACAGAAGATTTCAGAATTACCAATCTGTTTCGATACCATAAACAACCTGATCTGACATAATACCCAGGATGAGAATTATGATCAACCAGCACTTATCTCATGATCGTATGAGTCCCTTCATCATGCAGAACATCCACAAAAATGGTTTGCAAGTTTGGTCTGGTGATCAAAGTTAGTTCACGACAGTCCATCACCCTTGATAAAGCATCAGCAGCTTTGTTCTCAATACCCGATTTAAATTGGATCTCAAAATTGAATCCCATCAGTTTGGCTACCCTTTTTTTTTTTGCTTTCCGTCATCACCCTCTGTTCAATGAGATATTTAAGGCTCCTTTGATCTGTCCGGATTATAAAATGCTGTCCCATAAGATAATGATGCCACTTTTGAACTGCAAAAATTATGGCCTTCATCTCACGTTCATAAACCGACAAATTCCATGCTTTGTCAGAGAATGCCTGACTTAAAAATGCTATTGGTCTACCGGACTGCATGAGTACTGCCCCCATGCCTACTCCGGATGCATCAGTTTCCACAACAAATGTTTCATTAAAGTTGGGAAGAGCCAATGTCGGCAACTGCACCATGGCTGCCTTTAAAGTTTCGAATGCTGCCTGTGCTTTCTCACCCCACACAAAATTATCCTTCTTGAATAATTGTGTTAATGGGCGTGCTATCTGTCCATACTTTTGCATGAATCTCCGGTAATATCCGGTTAGTCCCAAAAATCCTCGCAGAGCCTTCAAATTCTGAGGTACTGGCCATTTGCTTACAGCCTCCAATTTGCTGGGAAATCAAATGACCCAAATACTTTAATTCTGCTTTGGCAAAACTGCACTTTTTGTAATTAACATGCAACTGATTCTGTCTAAGAACTTCCAACACAGTGCGCAGGTGGCCCACATGGTCATCACCATTGATGCTATACACTAATATATCATCAAAAAATACTAGTACAAACCTCCGTAAATAAGGCTTAAAAACAGAATTCATCGATGGTTGAAATGTTGAAGGGGCATTACTTAATCCAAATGGCAAAACTAGATACTCATAATGTCCCTCGTGCGTCCGAAAGGCAGTCTTTTCAATATCCTCCTCCCTCATTCTAATCTGATTATACCCCGACTTTAAATCTAATTTAGAGAATATTCCAGCCCCTCCCAACTCATCTAACAATTCATCAATAACAGGTAATTGAAATTTATCAGGAACAGTTACCTTATTTAGAACCCGGTAATCGGTACAAAATCGCCAACTTCCATCCTTCTTTTTCACCATAATCAACGGGCTGGAATACAGACTGGTGCTAGGGCGTATCATACCTGCTGTCAACATGTCTCTTACAAATTGCTCGATTTCCCCTTTTTGGTAATGGGGATATCTATATGGACGGATATTTGGAATAGGAGCCCCTTCCTTTGAGTATTATTTTGTGATCACACTCCCGCTTTGGAGGAAGTTTAGTGAGTGGTTCAAACACATCAGCATATTCCTTCAACAATTCGACAATTAGAGGAATTCCTTTTTGTTCTTCTTCTTCTTGAACAGGGCAATACCCCACTTCCACATAAAAAATCTCTACTCCCCCCTTACAGGAGCAACCCAACCCTTTTGACGAAATTCTGCTACAAGAGAGAGAAGGGTCCCCTTTGATAGTTATCTCCGCCCCTTGCCAAGGAATTTTAAGCATTCTCTCCTTGAAATTTTCTTTAATGTCACCTAGCTCCACCAACCATTCATACCCCAAAATTAAATCAACACCCCTCAAATCGAAGACAAAGAAATCTTGAGTAATCGTTAGATTTGGGAGCTCCAATGTCACATTACGGAGTGATAAGTGCCCTAATTCAGTTAAATTCATGTTTCAATAAAGGCACTTATCTTTTGATTTCAGTAAACTTGGCTTATAAACTTGCCCTAAACCTAGATAAATAGTCTCTAGTACTTAAAATAAATGTTGTTTATCATATTTTGGAAGATTAATCCAATCATGTTTTGTATTTTGATAGGTTCCGAGGCTTCCGAAAAAGCAAATCAAGCAAAAAGGGCTTAACAATTCCAGTGTATTTGGCTTGCCCAGGCGAGCTCAAGTTCCAAGAAGACAAGGGTTAACTCGCCCAGGCGAGTAAACATAGGCAAAAACACTCGCCTGAGCGAGTGAAGCTGGCAGGAGGCACAAAGCTATAAATAGGGGATGAATTTTGGGAGAAAGGCATTCCATTCTTCATTCTTTTCTTGTCTTAAGCTTGTTTCTTAGCTTAGGAGGTTAAATACTAGTAGTAAGTAGGTTAGGGAAGTGAGATTTAGTGTGGAGACTCTGCCGGAAAGAAGCGGTGATGGGCCCTTCATCAATTCTTCCCTTGAGGAGGTTCTCTCCACAATGAGTAACTAGCTTCTTTGAGGATTTGATGTAATCTTCTATCCCTATGTATCTCTTTTAATATTTATCTATGTATTAATCTTTTCTATTCCTGTTGGTAATTTCATTCTGTGCTTAATGCTTGATTCTACTTGATCACTAGTTTCATGAATTAAAATCCTAAGCTTGATTGGAAAGTGCCCTTAGGGTTTGAATTGAATGATTTTACTCATTACGTTATGTTGCTAGGAATAGGGCATACCGTTTTGATTGCATAAAGCACGCGATTATAATTCTTAATGCTGGGGTATTTACTTCATATGCGAGGGATCGATATTCGGTAGATATCCTTAGGATTCTCGAATGCTAGGGATCGATTCGGGGTGAAATATTGTGTGCATCAATAAGGATAGATAGTGATTTATGCATGGTAATATTAATTGGATATAAAAGGATATGAATGATGAAACCCAATCCCACTTTCCCATAAATATATTTCATTTTACGAATTTAGTAATTTTCCGTTACTTTCTTAAACAAATGAAATTCTGCTCATCCTACTTGTACATTCTATTTGGATTAACTGAGAAGCTCAAGTCCTTTTGGAGACGAACTTTTATAAATTTTGTAACTTACAACGACAAATTGGTACGCTTGCCAAGAGTCTAACAGGCATCGCCCAGGGCTCTCCACCTTATGTCCATCCCCAACTTCCACTGTAAAACCCCGCGTTGCATCCACCGATAAATCCAGAGCTTCAACCATATGAGTTGCCAAGAAATTGTGAGATGCCCCTATGTCAATGAGAACCACTACTCCCTGCCCCTTAACCTTTCCCAAAAGCTTCAATGATTTATTCGAAGTAAGACCCACCACGCTATGTACTCCTAGCTGCACCGTTTCCTCTAGCGAAACCCCCTGAGTAGCACTCTACATGTCCTCTTCATCAATTTCACCACCTCCTTCAGCCAAAAGCATTACGTGCAATTGAGGCTGCTGACATACATGACCTGGAAAAAATGGTTCATCACACCGGAAGCACAAATTACGTCTCTGATGGTCATCCATCTCCTCTTGAGTAAGTCGTCGGAAACGACCTCCCCTCTGTCGATCCTGGCTGCCTGTTGACGCCGTCATTCACCCCACATTGCCCCCTCCTCCATTTTCATATGTAGCGTTTCAGGTCAGGTTGACGCTACCCACACTACTGGCTGGGTTATTGCCATCTGACTGAACCCTGCTGATTTGGGCCGTGATTTGTGAAATATTACGAACACTATTCTGAAAACCCAATCCGGGTCCTCTAATGTCACGGTTGGGTAATGCAGCCCGCGCCCTAACTCCACCTCCTATACCAGATCCAGTACTGTTGCGGCCCGATTGTGATAAGTTTCAGCCCAAAATGTTTTCCTTCTCCTCTATCCTCTGCGCCATCTTTATCATTTGAGATAAATCTTCGGGAAGATGAACTCGCAATTCCGCACGTATGGCTTCCTTCAACCCATTGAGAAATGCTGCTTTCAAAATTTCGTCATCTGCGTTTTGAAGCGGAACTGACAAAACTTCAAATTGTTCTCGGAATTCAGCCACCGATCCAATCTGTCTTAAGCTCATCAAAGCTTCGTATGGATTCCCAGAAATGGAGGTGTGGAATCTCTCCAGAATCGCGTTTCTGAACCCTCCCCAATTTGCCAACGGATTCCTGGGCTCCCACCATTGGAACCAACTCAGCGCCTTCTCTTCCAAACATATAGATGTCGTCTCAACTTGTTCCTCCATCGGAGTGTGATTCACTCAAAAATAACGTTCGGCCCTAAAGATCCAGCCATAAGGATCTTCTCTGGTGAAGTAAGGCACCTCCACACGTCGTGCTCGTTCTTCATCTCTCCGGTTATTTAAATCGTTTGCTCCTCTGTCTCCTCCATTTGCACCGTCATTCCCTGCTACTCTCCTTGCCTCTGCTTCAGCGTCGCGATTATCAAGTCGTGTCAATATTGCTATGATTGTCTCTTGAAGCTGATTGAAACAACCTTCTAATCTCCCCTCCCTTGCCTCCATGCGTCTCTCTAATTCGTCAATTCGATTCTCCATGCGTGTATGTACCATAAAGCTCCCCCAACAGACCGGAAGAGCTCTGATACCAAATTAATGGCACCAGACAAACAGAGCTCAAAAAGAAAACAGCAACACCACAAAGGAGATAATATTAACTTCTAATTATATTGATTGCATCAGAATTCATCGTGACAGAAATACCAATATAAGCTCTACACAATACACATTCAAAACAAATAAACAAATAACCAAACTACCGTCCTCTGTTACACCTAGTCAAAGAGACAACACACCTAGCCTCAATAACAACCTCCCCATTACTCAATATTCTGCCCCCCCCCCCCCCCCCCCCCTTTTTCCCCCCCTTCTTCCCCCCCCCCCCCCCCCCCCCCCCCCCCCCCTTCCCCCCAACCTCTCCCCCCCCCCCCCCCTTTCCACTATTTTCCTCCCTTATATCAGCTCCTCCTCCACACTTCCCTCAATTCCCTTGCCCACATCCATTTCCCCATTCATGGCTTGCCACATGGCATTCCTTGTAACTAACTCTCCACCTTTATTATCACGCGTCTCACCTTGAATATTCCCCGTATCTCTCAATGCTGTTTTGCCCTTCCATTGATACACTTTCACGTAAAGCTCCAATGCTATTGGCCCACCCATACTTGGCCCGTCAGGATATAAGGAAAAGGGAGAGCTAGTTAAGATAGTTAGACTATTAATGAGTTAGTTAGTTAGAGGGGTTTATTAGATATAAATAGGGGAAGAGGGATAGGAGAGATGCCCTCTCATCATTTGTAGATTGAGCATTAGCTCTTTGTGAAAGGAGAAATCCTTTATGAAGGGGAAACCCTTGGAGGAGTGTTTTCTCTTCTATTTTCTGTTCTTTTAATCAAGAAATTCCATCTTTCTTTCCTTTCTTTTATTTTCTAATTTGGGTTCCTAACAAAATCCTATGATGTTTTGGGTCTATCCTATTTAAGATCTTGCTTGTGACTTAGCTTTCCATGTTTATCTCTTTCTGAAACTATGCAGAAATATATATTTCTAAATTGCACAAGTTTAAAATATTATATTATAACCACCACCACCCTTCCAAAAAAATGAAGAAAGAACAAAAACAAAAAGTCTCATATTTCAGACCCCTTGACTCCATGAATCCTTGAAAATTTCTGGAACACTGATATTAATATTATAGTTTAAACTAAGGATGCAGAAGTCATTTTCCATGCCCATGATAATTTTCTTCACTAAAAATTCAGTCTTAGTGCCTTTTTTACCAGCTAATAATTTCTATTTGCAGTTTATCCACAGAATACAATCTTTCCCATGGGTATGTTTTGTCTAGTTGAGAATATAAATTTCAATTCATCATGGTAAGATCTGAGTGACTTGAAAGGAAAAAATAATAAGAGATCACATGTAATAATTATGTTTAATGTTAGAGATCTTAAATTGAGGGAGCACTTGAATTGATTTAGATGAAAACATCATGAAGGGAAAAGTGTAACTTATGCTATGCCTCTCTACATGACCTTTCTTTCATTGGACTAATATCTTTGAATTATTTACTGTGATTTTAGCTCTCACAAGTTGTTAACTGTTAGCTCTATAAAATATCGACTCTTGATCAGGAAACTCGGGTTCTTGAGATATAACTTACAGCTGTATATGATGAGTGCACAAATAGGTAAAAGACAAACAGAAATTTGTACTCATAAAAAACAATGACAAATTACAAATAGAATCATGAGCAATGACATTTGGAACAAACCTGAAGTAAATCATCCAAAGCTATTCCCATACCCCTATATTTTCTGGCAAGGCATAGAACTAAGGAACGAGTACTTCGTATGAGCTCATCCCGGCAATAATAGCCACGATGCAATAGCTGCTGTAGCACCTTCTCATCAACTCCAGATGCTTCTGCCCAGGTACTCAAGCTTGCTACTCGCTTGGTATCCTCTTCTATAGCTGTCCTAATTTTCTCTAACTCTGCTAGCACCTAGAGTAGTACAAATTACAGAATTTCAACGTTTATGTAATTTACAAAAATGGTACAAAATCTCATATTTTCTAGATAATGCACTAACCTTTACGCCTTTTGACATCTCTGCCTCCCTTTTAGCAACCAGTATTCTTTTATTTTTAGTATTTGGTGCTCTTTTCACAAGTGAAGCTGAGAAACCTAATAGATCTTCCTGATTAGCTTTTAAAGTCAATGACTGGGACGAAACTGCTGTGGCAACAAATTCTCTCTTTCTTCTGGTTTTATTTTCCTTTTTCTTGCTAGACTGGACAACAACTTTGTCCCTGTAGTCATCCACTTTGTCAGCATAGTTTGACACAAGTGAGGTTCCGAGTGATCTTGATAGACAAACATTATATAACTCAAGGGCACCAAGCTTTCCTAGTTGCAATATAATAGCCTTTTCCAACCTCAGTGCTTCAGAATCTGCAAAAGTTTCTTCTAAAACACATAGGTTCTCCATTAACAAACGAAAATGCTGTGCCCTAATACCTCTCCAAAAGGCATTTGGGTATTATCAATCATTTTATGTACACTACTCAGTGACCTCTTTCCTTTGTTTACCTGGGAAGGGAAAGTAACATCTTGTATATGTAAGCTATCAATGTAGAGCTTATGTAGATATAAACTTATTCATTAACACTGAGAAGAAAATCAAAAAGGTAAAATGTACGTTATGCATAAGCTAAAATCAGCTTTTGGAGAAGCTAAATGCAAGATGTACTATAAATTAGCTTATGCATAAGCTAGTTTTAACTTATGAGAGAAACTTAATTCATTTTATCTTTTTATTTTCTTCTCCCACGAGTGCTTATTGAAAAAATTATCCATTCATGACGATAATTGATTCAACTCTTCTAAAATGAAAAAGTAAGGATACATTCACAGTTAATTTGAAGTGAGTTCAAATTATCAAATACTTTAATTTAAATCAAGAATAAATACACCCTTATTTTCTCACTTAGACAAGTCAAATTCCAATATAATAATGCCACGTGAATTGTAACTTTCAAATAGGAAAATCATAAGGCTTGTCATAAAGGACTATGTTGAACCTGGGTTTCTTCTCTTCCTAATGAATCATTTTCCAAGGTTTCCAAGGCTGATGATGAAAATGCGAACACCCTTCCAAAATCCTTTCGCAAAGCTTCTCCTTCCTCATAAAATGTTGAGGGGAAAGATAACCTCGTGGAGTTGAAACAAGTTTCCCTGACTCCAGCTGCACCATATTTAACCCAAAATTCAAAACAATAGAAAGGAAATAGAAACACACTAGTGAAGTATGGAACATGTTAATAACCTTCTAATTTAAAAATTAAAAAACCGAATTATGAATTTACCATAACGGTTGTTAAGTCTTTCTCTTTTAGTTTAATTTACATGTATTGTGACTATAACTATCAACTGATCAAAAATCATCCGTATGACTTTTAAGTTAATGATTGTAAAGGTCAACAAATTTATCATAGATGACAATTTATGATTGAATGATGATAATATAAAAATTCTTTGCACCAAGTAAGTGCATACACTCTTTTTGTTTTATTTGTAGGAATCCTACTCAAGTACCAAGAGGTTTAAAACAATTCATGCCATGTCACTGCTCAAACAAATGAGCTAGAGCCCCTTGCTTAATTGCATACACTATTTCCTCTCTATTTAGATATAAAATGATTGTTTCTAAAGAATAAACTGTGCCAATAATAATAATAATAATAATAATAATAATAATAATAATAATAATAATAA
>QARZ01000542.1:60454-70956 GCA_013407115.1 Glycine latifolia
TCTATGGTCTGTATTGCTGAACTGTACTTTATTCTTTTAATTAAATCATAGAGAGAAAGAATTTGTTTAGATATAAGCGACTAGTAATATTACAAGCAAAGCGAAATAAATTTTCGTGAAAAATATATACTAATCTAATTTTAATACAAAGTGGACACAAGATTTCATCTAAAATCAATCAAGCACGAAAGAGTAAAGAGAGGCGTTACAATTTTCTATTCTTGTTTTTCATTTTCCATACCATTTACATTACTACAGTACACATTTATATACTTGATACATTCGTGATATTTGATGCATGAATAATTTTACGTGAATGTCTTCTGTATGAATCAATGTTTTGTTTTGGTTGCGATTCTTCAAATAATAATTACGTGAGTGAGCACATGATCCTTGTTAGTTGTTGTTGGGGACATCAATTTTCTAAATCGGGGAATGGGCGCATACGCAGTATTTATTTGACGAATCACATTCAAGAGACAAAAGATGTCTAACAGAAAATTTATATGTTTTGCTAAAATTTATAAGGATTTAAATTTTTGAATAACGTGTTAGAAGCTTATTTTATATATCTCAGAAGCAAAATTGTGAAGTCAGTGATAAATTAAAAATTTATGTTAGGAAGCTTGATTGAGATGAAATATGGCGTAGCTTGCATGAAACATGATTGAATTATGAATATTTGTATATTGATATTCATGATGAAGTTGAAATGACACTTGATATGAAGTTCACAGAGACTAACTTGAGTCCATAACCTGTGAGGATTGAGCCATACAGTACAAAATTCTTTTAGAGAGGCCTCACCTTGGTAAGTACTCTAGAACTTGATTTGTTTCTCTAGATGCATGTATATTCTGATATGATTAAGGTAGTTATTCTTTTAAGCCATGGCCAAATTGACTCACCTTCAATCTTCCATTGTCAACCCTTTTGAGCCTAAACCTTTTTATTCATACACCCGACAATTGAAACATATTCCTTCACCCTACTTGAGATTGGAGGAAGAAAGAATTAGAACCAAGACCATGGAATATGGGAAATAAAGAAAGGAGGGAAAGGTAAGAGGAAAGACAAAGTTACCCAAGAAGACAATTCTGGTTTGAAAAGTGAAATGCCAACAGAACAGATATGGCAAAAACCAAATCTAGTGAAGAATTCAGTTGGGAAGTAACAAGTCTGAAATACCAGTTGTCCAATCAATGGAAGTAACAAGTCTGAAATACCAGCTGGTGGATCTAAATATAATTTCTCACTACCCCACTTGCTATGTTACAATGTTTTGCAGTGGAAAAATCAAAGAATAAAGAGTGGTATACTGCTAAGTGGAATTGGCTAATTCTAACAAAAATCCAATCTCAATTTTAGTCACTATCCAAAATATTCCTACCCTTAAGCCAGGCCAAGTTACAACCTTATAAAGACCTTTTGATCAGTTGTGGATGCATTCATGTTTCTTATTTTCAGGAACGCGAGAATATGATCAAGCTTATGGTAGTGCTATCACTGTGTTGGATTGAGTGAGTATGATAAACCTTACACACTTGAGTGCTGAGTGAAATACACACTTCTTGGTAAGGAAGACTCAAGTGAAACTCTTGTAGTTGATGGAATTGAAAGTGTTATTGAAACCTTGATTGGAAATTGATTATACTTAGTATTGTGATTCTAAGAGTGTTAATTGTAAATTTATGCTTGATTGTTGAAACTTGCTTTCCGAATAGAAACTCTGTTTATTGCTGAGGACAGCAATATATAAATCTGGGAATTATTTGATGTGTTTCCAACATATAGTAGTTTTTAGGATTAATTAATTAATAAGTTGTTTAATATTTAGTAAATTAGATTAGGATTTGGTGAATTATTATTTAATTGCATATTAATTTAATTTCTTAGTTATTTTGTCATTTAGGAACCAACAAGAGAGGAAAAGAAGCAAAAAGAGCAAGCTAGTTCTCTCAAACAAGCCACACGATCAGCGTGGGATCTCACGCGATCAGCGTGGGAGTGTCAATATCAAATATTCAGTTCGAAGAGCCCACGCGAGTAGCGCCAACCACCACGCCAGTCGCGTCAGATGCTGAAACACAGGCTTCCAACTCGAATCAGTCACATTGTTAGCGTGGACATCCACGCGAGTAGCGTGGGACTACCAAAGGATAACCCCTCAGCTCGAACAAGCCACGCTGTTAGCGTGGCCATCTATGCGGGTCGCGCCATTCTATCAAAAGTCAAGCATTCAATTCGAATGACCCACGTGATCAGCGTGGGTATCCATGCTATTAGCGCCAGACTTCCAGAGCAGCTTATTTAACTCGAACATCCCACGCGATCAGCGTGGGATTCCACGCGAGTCGCACCACGAGCTCGCTGTTTCTTGATTTAAAAGATTTGAAATTGATTTAGCTTGGGAAACAGTTCCTTATTACTGGATTTAAACCTAGAATGTATGGGGGGATAAAAGGAGACCTCTAGGTCACAAAGAAGGGAGCTTTTTGGCTGGACCTATTGAAGAATTCTACAGAAGAAGCCATTGAAGACCTTGGAAGAAGCTTGGGAACATTGAGGAATTGCAGAAATACAATTTGTGTAATCTTTTCTTTTCCTCTCTTAAATTCTCTCTAGGAATATGCTAGTAATGGAAGTATTATCAGTTCTGAGTATGCTTGGCTAAATTCTTGTATTGTGGTTGAGCCATGAACCTATGAGAACTCCTCTATGTCTTGATTGGTTTTAATAAGAGTTATCATAATTGCTTTATTTTATTCTGTTCTTCATTGCTTTATTCTTAATTGGGACTGGCCATTCTATTAAGAGGTTTAGGGTTAGGATTCACAATAGGGATATTGGGATTCTAGTTTCTGAATTGAGTAAAACAACAATTTATACATTGCCTAGGGATAGGGATGTGTAGTTGCAGCAATTTTAGGATGTGTTGCTTAATGCTTGGTTTAAGAAGGAATCACTAAGGGATTAGGGTTTTTAATTTTACCAAAGGGTTAAATTACTCAGGGATTAGGATTTAGCTACTTATAGGAGAATACATCAGCTGAGTAATTAGAAGTAATTCAAGTTAATAATCAATCGAAGCATAGAAGGAAGGAATCATAGGGGATTGCGCTTAACTACAATCATCTCTCACTACTGCAGTAAAATCAAACTGATATTCGCTTACATTCTTGTTAAATTTCTGTCATTTCATTTACACTACTTGAACACAACTCAACAAATTCTCTCAACTTATTATTTGCTTTCCAATCTATAAGATGTTAAGTTGACATAAGATTGCATTCAATCCCCGTGGAGACGATACTTTACTTACTCACTTTATTACTTGAAACGAACGGTACACATGCCGATCTCGCAACAAGTTTTTGGCGCCGTTGCCGGGGATTGCAATAGCCAATTTTATATTAACTTTATATCTTGAGATTGGAATTTCTTTTGTTACTAAATTGCTTTTCTTAGTTTATGCGAGGTGTAGTTAATCGTGATCATCTACAGTACGACCCTGAAATAGAAAGAACTATTAGAAGAAATAGGAGACTAGCCAGAGAAAGAGAAAGAGAAGCAGAAATTTCTGATTGTGATTCAATCTCTAAATCAGAAATGGCTGACCACAGAAATAATCAGCCAAGACCGGAAGATGAACTAATGGAGGATATTCTGGCTCCATTGTTCACTAGACCAAACTCCAGTATTGTGAGACCACCAATAGAAGCAAATCACTTTGATATTCACCCTTCATTGATCACATTGGTGGAACGCAGTCAGTTTGGAGGAGAAGATAATGAAGATCCCCACGATTTTATTGACAGATTTTTGAGAATCTGTGATACCATTAGACACCAAGGAGTGTCAGATGATGCTATAAGATTGAGGTTGTTTCCTTTTGCTGTGAAAGAAAAAAAACTTAGATGGTTAGATAGACAGACCTCAAATAGTATAACCACTTGGGAAGAACTAGTTGCAAAGTTTTTTGCTCAATACTTTTCAATGGATAAATATAATAGGTTGGTGAATGAGATCACCAATTTCACTCAACATGAGAGGGAAAATTTGGGTGCAGCATGAAATAGATTTCAAGAGCTGATTCTTTGGTGTCCACAGTATGACATGTCTGTGGGTAAAAAAGGTACATATTTTCTTTAATGGTATGATACCTGAATCACGTCTTATTGTTAATGTTGCAGGTGGTGGTTCGATAAGATCAAAAACTGCAGTTCAGACATATGAATTGATTGACTCTCTAGCCCGTGATGAAAATGAACGCACCCCAATTCAGCCCAAAAGGGAAGTCATCCAACTAGGAAGTAATGATGCAATGCTGGCTGAACAGAAAATATTGGCCCAGCAACTAGCCAATTTAAATGCAAAAATTGACAAACTCCAAGTCTCAGCAGCCCAAGTTTCATCCAACAGAATGCCACCTACCACATGTAAGTATTGCCAAGGTGAGCATGAATCTAATGAATGTCCTATATTAGTAGGAGCTAACCCTGTGCAGGTGAATGGTCTTTGGTACGATCAAAGGTCTCAACAAAATTTCCAGAGAAATCAAAACAACGCCATGGGGAATAATTTCCAAAGGAGAATCCAAGGTGGTGGATTAGATTATAAATCTAATAATTATTTGCAACCTCCACCTATTCCACCCAAGGAACCATCGAAGCTGGAAAAAGCTATGTTGCAACTGTCCAAGACAACTAATGAGCACATCCAGGCCACCAATGCCTTCATTAATGAGACTAGAGCTCATCATAAAAACCAAGATGCCTCTATTAGAAATCTTGAGAGTCAGATTGGGCAATTGGCAAAAAAATTGGCTGAAAGATCTCAAGGACAATTTCCGAGTAACACCATTGTGAACCCTAGGGAGCATACGAAAGCAATAATCACTAGAAGCGGAAAGGTAATTACACCTCCAGAGAATCCAACAATGATTCAAAAGGGAGCTGAAGAAGAAAACACCACAAGGGATGCAACACATGATATAGAAACATCTCCAATTAAGCAAGAGAAAAATTCTACACCTCCTAAGAAGCCAATGGATTTCTCCTGCTTTGAGAAGCCCCCTTATCCAGTGAAAAACAAGAAACAAGCACAAAAGCAACAGTTTGCCAGGTTCTTAGAAATGTTTAAAAAACTGCATATTAACATTCCATTTGCTGAAGCTTTAGCTAATATGCCTAACTATGCAAAATTTATGAAAGAACTGTTGTCTAGGAAACATAAATTGCAGGAATGTGAAACTATTGCACTTACTGAAGAGTGCAGTGCCATAATACAAAGAAAGCTGCCACCAAAGCTTAAAGACCCAGGCAGTTTTAATATTCCAATTGCAATAGGGAACATCAATGTAGGAAAAGCTTTATGTGACCTGGGAGCAAGTATAAACTTAATGCCATTGTCAGTTTGCAGGTCCTTGGGAATCACCGAACTAAAGCCTACAAGAGTCTCTCTACAACTTGCAGACCGCTCCTTAAGAAAGCCTACAGGAGTTATTGAAGATGTTCTAGTAAAAGTAGATAAGTTTATTTTTCCTGCAGACTTTATAGTTTTAGACATGGATGGTGAAAGTGAAATACCACTTCTCTTAGGTAGATCATTTTTAGCCACTGCTAGGGCTTTAATAGATGTAGAGAAAGGTAAACTAGAACTTAGGATGGATGATGAGTCCATTACTTTTAATGTTTTTGATGCCATGAAAAATCCATCTGATGAATATGATTGTTTTAGGCTAGATGTTTTGGATAATGTGATTAGTGCAGGTCATATGGAAGAAGAAGAAGAACTTAAAGAAGAGAAGCCAAGAAACCATACAAGAAGAATTGGAAATAGCCATGGAGGTGCTGGAGAAGAAAGAAGATGACATTCCAGTTGGAGCACCAAAAGTGGAGCTGAAAGAATTGCCAGAGACTTTGAAGTATGTGTTTCTAGGTGATGGAGAAACATACCTAGTCATTATTAACAAAGGGCTGGAATTCTGTGAGGAAGAACAATTGCTGAAAGTACTCAAAGAACACAAAACCGTTATAGGCTGGTCCATCTCCGATTTAAAAGGTATTAATCCTTCCTTTTGTACTCATAAAATTCTTATGGAAGATGATATGAAACCAGTAAGACAGCCACAGAGGAGACTTAACCCCACTATGAAAGAAGTGGTAAGAAAAGAAGTGGTTTACTTGTTAGATGCAGGTATGATCTACCCAATTTCAGACACCGCATGGGTAAGCCCAGTCCAAACCGTTCCCAAGAAAGGTGGGATGACAGTCATTCAAAATGACAACAATGACTTAATCCCCACAAGAACAATCACAGGTTGGAGAGTGTGTGTAGATTATAGAAGACTGAATGATGCAACTAGGAAAGATCACTTTCCCCTTCCATTCATGGACCAAATGCTTGAGAGATTAGCAAGGCATGATTATTACTGCTTTTTATATAGGTATTCCAGGTATAACCAAATCCCAGTGGCACCAAAAGATCAAGAAAAGACAGCCTTCACTTGTCCTTTTGGAGTGTTTGCATATAGAAGAATGCCTTTCGGCCTATGCAATGCACCTGCAACATTTCAAAGGTGCATGCTTTCAATTTTTTCTAACATGGTTGAAAAAGGTTTAGAAGTATTTATGGATGACTTTTCTATTTTTGGCTCTTGCTTTAATTCATGTTTGGCTAACTTAGCTAAGGTCCTAAAAAGGTGTCAAGAGACAAATTTAGTTTTAAATTGGGAAAAATGTCATTTCATGGTAAGAGAAGGAATTGTCTTAGGACATAAAATTTCTGAAATGGGAATAGAGGTTGATAGAGCTAAGTTGTTAGTAATTGATAAATTGCCTCCTCCTATTAATGTTAATGGTGTGAGAAGTTTTCTAGGACAAGTGGGTTTTATAGGAGGTTTATTCAAGACTTCTCCAAGATTGCAAAACCTCTCAGTAAATTGACTGAAAAGGGAGTAGACTTTTGTTTTGATAAAGCTTGTCTAGATGCATTTAATATCCTGAAAAATAAACTTACCACTGCACCTATTTTAATAGCCCCTTATTGGACTTTACCATTTGAACTTATGTGTGATGCTAGTGCTTATGCAATAGGTGCTATTTTAGGACAAAGGAAAGAAAAGCGTTTACACGTAATATACTATGCTAGTAAAATTTTGAATGAGGCACAAGTCAATTATGCCACTACTGAAAAAGAGATGCTAGCTGTAGTATATGCTTTAGAAAAATTTAGGTCTTACTTGATTGGCTCTAAGGTTATTGTTTACATTGACCATGCAGCTTTGAAATTTTTAATGAATAAGCAAGACGCAAAGCCACGTTTGCTGCATTGGATGCTTTTGTTTCAGGAATTCGATTTGGAAATTAAAGACAAAGCCGGAGTGGAAAACAAGGTAGCAAACCACTTGTCAAGGATTCAAGACAAGAAGTTGCAAGATAGTCCAGAAATAGAAATAAATGAATCTTTTCCTGATGAGGGAGTGATGGCAATCCAAGTCAGCCCATGGTTTGCGGATATGGCCAATTACAAAGCTGTGGGTGTAATACCTGAAGAATTAAATTGGCAGCAGAAAAAGAAGTTTCTCCATGATTCAAAGAGGTATTTGTGGGATAACCCTTTTCTTTATTTTCAATGCACTGATGGGGTAATTTGCAGATGCGTAACTGAGTCCGAGGCACCTAAAATCCTTTGGCATTGCCATGCTTCGGATTATGGAGGACACTTTGGAGGGAATAGAACAACACAAAAAGTCTTGCAGTGCGGTTATTATTGGCCAACATTATTCAAAGATGCAAGAGAATTTGTGGAAAAATGCGATAATTATCAGAGGACGGGAAATATTTCTCGTAAAGATGAAATGCCACTGAATAACATCCAAGAAGTTGAGCTGTTTGATGTATGGGGGATTGATTTTATGGGACCTTTCCCTAAATCATACTCCAATCAATATATCTTGGTTGCAGTAGACTATGTGTCCAAATGGGTAGAAGCGGTCACTTTGCCAACCAATGATGCGAAGGTGGTGGTCTCATTCTTACGGAAGAATATCTTTACCCGCTTTGGAGTGCCGAGAGCCATAATCAGTGATGGAGGTACCCACTTCTGCAACAAACATTTTGATAGCTTACTTGTCAAGCATGGAGTCAACCACAGAGTTGCCACACCGTATCATCCACAAACTAGCGGTCAGGTAGAAATTTCTAACCGAGAACTTAAAAGAATTTTAGAAAAGACTGTTGGAAGTTCTAGGAAAGATTGGGCTAAGAAGCTAGATGATGCATTGTGGGCATACCGGACTGCATTTAAAACACCTATAGGTATGTCTCCATTTCAACTTGTGTACGGTAAATTTTGCCATCTTCCAATTTAGTTAGAACATAAAGCATTGTGGGCAACTAAATTCTTAAATTTTGAACTCTCTAAATCTAATGAGAAACGTTTGTTGCAATTAAATGAGTTAGATGAGTTCAGGTTAGCTGCATATGAGAATGCCAGGATTTATAAAGAGAAAACAAAGAAGTGGCATGACAACAAGATTCGCCCCAAAGAATTTGAACCAGGACAACAGGTTTTGCTTTATAATTCTCGCCTGAGACTGTTTCCAGGTAAGTTAAAATCCCGATGGTCTGGTCCATTTTTAGTGTGCAAGGTTTACCCCTATGGAACAGTAGAAATTTCTCCTCTAGACAATGACAGGTCATTCAAAGTGAATGGATGTAGATTGAAGCCTTATTTTAGGGGAGAAGTGGATAGGAATGCAGTTTCCATTTCACTAAATTCATTGGATGACTAACAGTTGTCAATCAAGCTCATGACGTTAAACAAGCGCTACTTGGAAGGCAATCCAAGCATTTAATTTTGTTATTTTCAATTTCTACAAGTTTTTAATTCAGTTAGTATTTTATGCCTAGTTATACTCATTTATTCTTCATTTATTTTGGTTGATGTTAATTGTTCTAATTAGTAATAGCATGTTTTAATTTTAAGTGTTAATTTGCAATTTAGCCTTTTATTTTAGATTGTTATTAGTCCATTTGGCTTAGCTTAGGGTTTAAAATTGATAAGAAGCTCCTAAAAAGTGTTGTAGAGCATTCAAATAACTCATGCTGATCGCGTGGGGTATGGCGCTAGTCGCGCCACCAATTCGAATCAACCCAGCCCCAATTGCAATATCCACACTAACAGCGTGAAATCTGGCGCTAGTCGCGCCAGCTGGGCGAATTCAAAGGTCACAGCCCATCAATGGCGCTGATCACGTGGAATCCAACGCTACTCGCGCCACTTATTCGAACCCAGGGGACAAATTTAGAGCTTTCACACTGATAGCATGAACTGTGGCACTATTCGCGCCATCCATTCGAAACTAAGGGCCCTAATTCAAGAGGTCACGCTGATAGCATGGAATACCGCGCGAGTCACGCTAGGTGTTCGAAACCAGATGACTCTTCTGCATCATTTCACGCTAATCGCGTGGAGCATGGCGCTACTCGCGCCACGAGTTTGAATCAATTATCCCTGTTCTATTCATCCACGCGGTTAGCGTGGTATGTGGCGCGATCTGCGCGATAGTGCCAGTTCAATTTTTTAAAAGGGATTTTTCGACACCAAAGTCGCACCCCACTGTAATTTCCTCAAATTTCTCTCAAATTCTCCTGACTCCTCTCCATTGCCCTCAATTCCGTTCAAGAATTCAGCCATTACCAAGCTTTGAATCTCCATTCTAGGGTCTCCAATCCAAAAACTCTTCATCTTCAATCCCCCATTCCTGAAAACATTCAAATTCTTGGTGCAATTCATTTTTCTTCACTCTCAGCGCATCAATGGCAGGAGACAAGGTCAGTATTCTAACCCATGAACATTGCATTGTATAAAGAAGAGCACCATGGTTTGAGTGTGAACATTTGAGTGCAGAGCATCAATAGCAGAATCGCGACCCCACGCGATTAGCGCGGTAATGGCGCGAGTAGCGCCAGCTCTGTTATCTGTTGTGATTGGTTGATTCTGAATCCTAATTCTCTGTAATGCTTGGTTCAATAGTTTAACAATTAGGATTTCTTACCTCTAGTTGCTTTACTTGAGTGTGTTAGGTTTCCATATCAATTGTTGGTGATGTTTGGGGTTGTTTCCATTAAATTAAGACTAGCATTAAAGATGTAGTTCAGGTTACTTCAATTAACTTTTAGACTGAATTCTGATAATGCTAATGAGTAGGATGCCTATGCAAAGTTTGAATTTTGTGTCAGTCACCATCTATGCTCTTATGTGATTGTGTTGAGATCATTAAAATCTGAAGTACCTATTGCACAATTCATTGGTGAACTGGAATGCATGATGATTGTGTGGTCCTTAGTGTAGCTTTGTTTCAATTTTGGTTAAGTATATGTGCCTGATATTGTTGAGTCATATGTTGTTTAGCAATTTTACTTCAATTATGCATACCTGTGCTTGGCCAGTATGGTTTCTTTTTAGACACAAGTAAGTTAAGACTCGACTACACG
>QARZ01000542.1:71356-102775 GCA_013407115.1 Glycine latifolia
ATTGTGGTTGAGCCATGAACCTATGGCTCAACCACAATACAAGAATTTAGCCAAGCATACTCAGAATTGATAATACTTCCATTACTAGCATGTTCCTAGAGAGAATTTAAGAGAGGAAAAGAAAAGATTACACAGATTGTATTTCTGCAATTCCTCAATGTTCCCAAGCTTCTCCCAAGGTCTTCAATGGCTTCTTCTGCAGAATTCTTCAATAGGTCCAGCCAAAAAGCTCCCTTCTTTATGACCCAAAGGTCTTCTTTTATCCCCTGATACGTTTTAGGTTTAAATCTAGTAATGAGGAACTATTTCCCAAGCTAAATCAATTTCAAATCTTTTAAATCAGGAAACAGCGAGCTCGTGGTGCGACTCGCGTGGAATCCCACACTGATCGCGTGGGATGTTCGAGTTAAATAAGCTGCTCTGGAAGTCTGGCGCTAATAGCGTGGATACCCACGCTGATCGCGTGGATCATTCGAATTGAATGCTTGACTTTTGATAGAATGGTGCGACCCGCATGGATGGCCACGCTAATAGCGTGGCTTGTTCGAGCTGAGGGGTTATCCTTTGGCACACAACTTGTTGAATCTCTCCCAGTATTCATAAGGTCTCTCCAGGTTGTTGCCTTATACCATAAATCTCTTTTCTGGAAGCAGGAAATAATTTCTCTAAAAATCTTCTCATCATATCTCCCTAAGTGTCAATAGGGTCTAGTTGAAGGTACAACCAGTCCTTAGCCACACCATCTAGAAAGAATTAAAATGCTTTCATCTTCACATAATCCTCGTGACTGTTTTGTGGTTGTATGGTAGATCACACTATAGGAAACTCCTTAAGGTGCTTGTATGGATCCTCACCTGCAAGATCATGAAACTTTGGCAGCAAATGGATTAGCCCTGACTTTAGCTCATAACTAACCCCCATCTCAGGATATTGAATACACCATGGTTGATATACAACATCAAGTGTAGCTAATTCCTTAAGATTTTGGTTGTTAACTGTCATTGTATAAGCACTAAATTCAAACTCAGAATCACTAAAACTATAACTAGACTCAAAAATTGAATCAAAGATGAAATCACTATGCACTACACTATCATGAAGAACTGCAGCACTCCTATTATTTTTACTCAACCTATGGAATGTCGTAATTACCTTAGGATCATATGGATATAAGTTACTTGGCTTTGACCTAGTCATACACAACGTAATGGTAACAAAAATAATAGAAAACTACTCTAGTATGGCACTATTCTCTCTAAGAATGGCATTCTCCTTTGAAAGATCTTCCATCTCCTAGTCATTTCATTGCTTCAAGGGGTGTATCTTAGGGTGTAAGTGGGTACGGGTCACCCATGAACCCTAATTGACCAAAACTAGCCCAAACAGTTTGTGTTGGGTAATTTTTGTGTTTGGATCAAAATTGAACTGAACCAATCAAACCTGTTGAGTTTTGGATTAGGTCACAGATTTTAATATCTAAACCCACTGACCTATGACCCGGCCTGTTGACATGTTAATTTGTATTAAATTATTATTAATATATGTAATATATAAAATATATTTTAAAATTTTAAAATAATCAAATACTTTTGACTATTGATTTGTCGACTTGAATTGTGTAAGCATTAACACATCCTTAACCTTTAGGATCAAAGCGACTAGGGTTTTATTTATTAAAGCCACTTCAGATGGGCTTCTAAAAATATTTCAAATCTATTTACAAAGAGTAATCCTCGTAATGTCCCATTGGTTTTGGTAGAAAAAAGTGTTTGAAACTCATCTTCACTATGCTTATTGAAACTCCTTATCTTGAATATGGTATGTTTAATTTCGCATCCCCCATGGATAGATAGATAGAAGTTAGTGGAATGGGGTGTGGCAGCATCACAAAATTTTCTTTTTAATAATAAATCTATCAACAAATAGTTGTGTCAGTTACATTTAATCAAAATTTTAGCTTATAAAAATATTGCATTTTAAAATAGAATAGACGAAATTAAATATTTTGACTCATTTACCCAACCCAACCTAAAGCATTTATAAACAAGTTGGTTTAGGTTGGGTTTCATTTTTTTCTTAGAAAACACATTCAAATTTGATGGGGTTGGGTCATGGGCTTGACTAAACCCAACCCAAACCGACCTGTTTACACCCCTAGTGCATCTCTCTTTGCAGGGCAATGATCAATGAGTGATCATCAAGCTTGTTGTTATTCACAGACATTGATGATGTAGTAATCAAAGGATAATATTTTCTTCAGCCCCACAATGGGCGCCAAATGTTCTTACCAGATTTGGTAGAAGCTTCTCACGATGACGATCCTCCGTGAACTTCTCCATGTACTGTGGTGGGATGTACCTGTGTTAGACTCAGGGGGAGCTAAAGAGGATCAAGAAGATGAGGTTCTTAGACTATGAAATGTGTAGGCTTTTACATGCCAATTCAATTGAATGACATATGTAAATTTTGTGTGTCTAAGATGAGCCATCCTAAATCCATTGCATAAAAGTCATTCGTGTTTGCATTCATATTTTCATAAAAAAGCTTTTTCTGAAACACAAAGTTTTCATGAATGCATAAAAAGCAAAGTGTTCAAAATTTCAAGTTTTGGAAAAATATTTTCTCACTGGTTTAATCGATTACCATTCATTGGTAATCTATTACTTGAGAACTAAGAACATTTTAATTGATTACACAATTCATAATCACAAAATGGACTGCCACTGATAATCAATTACAGTATAGTGATAATCGATTACTTGGAAATGATTTTAAATAAGACTTCCTGTGATAATCGATTACATTGCAATTTAATCGATTACTTTGTTCATAAGTATTTTCTAGAAAGCTTAAGAACACTTCAATCGATTATATAACTCATTTAATCGATTACATAAGTGATTTAATCATTCCATAAAATATACTTTGGGCTATTCTGTGTTAGACCCTCAAATCCTCAAGCTTCAAGATTTCTTGAGAGGATTTCTTTTAAGGCAACATTCTAAAGAAGAACTTGGAGAGAATGTTCTTAGATTTGTCTTTCAATCCTGATTCAAGTAATCATTTGCATTCATAAGCAGTGGATCATTAGGTTGTTTCTCTCCACACTACTTTGGTTTAATTATTTTTAGAATTTGTGGTTTGTTTAACTAAAGCAATAGTCTTTCTTAAAGCTTGTCTAGAATAGGTGTTTCTAGAGGGAAAAATAGAGAAGGGAGTTCTCTATGTCTTGATCACTGAGAATCTAAGGGAGTTAGATTTCTTCTTCTTGATCTAGGTCTGATTGAGAGTGCTTGTCTCAGTTTGTAAGAAACAACTTTCTATTAGTTAAATTTCTAACTAGTTGGTTAGAAAAACTGGATGTAGTTTCTCTAGGTAACCAGTATAAATCTTGACTACTTCTTCTTTATCTTTTCTTGTGGTTATTAATTGTCATTCATTGGAATAACTTTTCATAATCAACTAAAATATTTTGTTGTCATTGCATTCTTTATAGAAAGGAGTTTGAATGATTGAAAAGTGTTCAGAGATTGTTTTGTTATTCGATCCTTTTTAACTCTGATTGTTTAAGAAATTTTTAAGTGACCAAGAACAACCAATTCACCCCTCCCCTCTTAGTTTATGTGTGTTGGTCATATTGTTTTCAACCTGCAAATACACTTTAATGCTCAAGTTAGTGGTGTAGAAGTAAATACGTATCAGAATATAGGTGTGATTAAGAGTTGGTCTACTTGATCCTTGATGATTCCCTTGTATAGAGGTGAAATTGGATGATAAGATCTTAATTTCCCTTCTAATATGATTTAAAATGTAACACCCTAAAATTTTGATAACTGAAAATATATGTTTGATGTATTTCTTGTGTTATTTGATTATTTGATTAGTTCAAATTAGTTCAAGTGTTGTGTAAATTATGTTTGTGCAACTACTTGGTGTGGATGTTAGGTTATGTGAAGTTTATTTGATCTATGTTTGAAATGTGTGATTTCAAGTTTTACCCCAAATGTAACATCCTCAAAATTATATCTTGAGTTTATATTTATGATTGAATTATGGAAGTGTGATGATAGTTGGATACAAGAAGAATAGGATAAAATTTATTTGAACATAAGCTGCCCAAAACTGTCTGTTTCTGCCACCCGAATTGAGAAATTTATTTCTCTCTCAATTCTTATCCAAATTAGGTGTATGACATATGGAATTATATATCTAGATGTAAACTATAACATATAAAAATTTCAGATAAATATAAAGTGTGTATGGCCTGAAATAACAAAAATACTAAGAGATGTCATTGTCATAAGTTGAATTCGCTGGCAGCTTTGGAAGTCTTTAAAAATGCTATAACTAGACTTTTACAACTCCAAATAAGGCATTTAATACCTTGTTAGAAAGCTTAGGAAGTCTAGTTTAACATACTAAAAGATTAGAATTTTTGGACTAGTAGATTGGTACAGAATAAAAAATGAGCGAACCGTATCTGGTGAAGTGTTTCTAGCCTTTTGGACCTTTTGGATTGGGCACAACTTGTAGCTCCTAGAATTTTGGCACAATGGCTAGAATATTCAGCCTAAATTTGGACCAATCAAAAGTTCATGAATACTCCTAAAGCCTTACACGTGCTTCAGCCATATAAATATGCCTGGCTAAGTGATCTAATATAAAGAAAATTTGGTAAACCCAAAGTCAAGGTGAAGTCAATGAATAAGACAAGCTGTCCAAGATTCTTGAACACTCTTTTTAGGACTATCCATGTGGAAGCTACTTAACTTAAGAGCAAGAGATAATCTCAGCCAAAAGCATGAGGACCAATCAGATTTGGTCTTTTGAAATAAACCCCACGTAGCATGGATAGCCAAGCTTAGGAAATCATTGCTTTTAGAAAATAAACACCAAATTGAAATTGCAACTGCTGGTATATATGTACAACCATAGGTATGTATGCCTTCGGTGAATCAAATAAACAAAATCAAGCTTTAGGCAGCCATCCACATGCACATATGCCATTAATAAAGGGAATATTGGTAATGATGATTAGATAAGGAAAATCTAGATATTTTCTTAGTTTATAATGGCTTAGTCAACCTAGAACTTAATTAACTACTAACTAAGTTTCTTTCTAAACAATTACCTTCCATCCTAACTAAATCAATTAGTATAAATAGATTATAACACCACAAAATTTTGCACGTAAGGCCAGCACCCAAGACTCACAGCCAAATTGCTTTCCTTTGCATTATATTTTGTTCACTTCCTCACTTCCTACCTCCTTTGTTGCTCCTAACCGTGACATCTTCTACCACCTCACCCATCAGCCATTTTCTTTTTCAAGACCTCATTTCTTAGAGGATTTTCCCAAGGAAGACAGCCCTTACTTAAGTCCATTTCAAAAATCAAACTCACTTGAGGTAGGCTAGGCTTCAATCTCTAGTTAAGAATTCATTTGGATTAACCTATATGTTTAAATGTACAGATTTATGGTTATTATTTTAGGCTGGAATTTCATGTTATTAGAACGTATTTTATGATGTAAAAATGTTGATTTCAAACCATAGGATAGGTGATGATTTGTAGGCTGGAATATTAGTGATGTTTGGAATTATATTTGGTGAACTTTGGAAGTGGTTTTGATGATATTTGGGCTGGTTGTTCATATTTTTATTATGGGACTGTTTTGTTTTAATTTTTAGAAGTAGAGGTTGAATGGTATGTAGTTAAATGGTTCAAATGCTTGAGTGATTAAATTTTGAGGATGAAGTAGTAAGGTGGTAGGTGAAAGGACATTAAGATACATGCTAGGTTATAATATTTTCTTGTGAAGGTTTAAAGGAACTAGAAATCATTTGAAAAATATATTGTGGTTATTAGTTAGATTACAAACATGATTTTTTTGTAGCTTGATGATACTCAATGGTCATGCCTAAGTTGGTAATGATCTTACTTAAATAAGATATGGTGGTTTAACCATACTTGTGGTACGCATGATGTTATGATAAAAATATTTTCCATAAGGTGGTATGTATTTGCTTATGGATTTTATTATGGATGGATTTTGATGTGATGATATGTTGACTCGTATTTCCTTGTCCAGTACGAGATTTGTGAAACAGAATCTAATACTACCTCCAGTACGAGATGTAGGGACCATGTGCAAATACATGGAAAAATCATGGATCTTTGCATAAGACGATCGCAACATCTACATCCAGTACAAGGTGTAGCTACATATAGTACGATATGTAGAGGCCATGTGCATCCTAGGAAAATTCATTTCATGCATACATGTAGTTTGCATAATTATTTATTATATGGATTTGTTTGGGTGTATTGATGATTTACTAATGTACTAACTGTTGAGTTTAAAGGAAGCTGCAAGAAGATTGAACCAAGGTTGAAGACTTGTTTTTTTTTTTTTAGCTTTTTACATGCCCAATCATTTGATGACATTTGTAATTTGTCTAAGTGGTTCAAGTTAATAGCCTTGTGATCTTTCATTAGCATGTCCATTCTCATGATCATGCATTCATGTTTTCAAATCTTAAAAGAAATCAAAAATGGTTTTACAAGAAGATAAGTTCTCAATGGCTTAGTTGTTTAAAATAGCAAAACTTACTGCTTTAATCGATTACACAAGAAGCTTAATCGATTAACGACGTTCAAACTTTTTTTGGAAAAGCCTTGAAGAACAGTTTAATCGATTACATGCTCGTTTTAATCGATTACACAGTGTTTTATGAAAAATCATGCATTACTGGAATAATCGATTACCTCCTTACGTAATCGATTATCTTAACTCATTTTGAATAATGCATTCTGGTTTAATCGATTACCATTTCCAGTAATCGATTACACAGGCTATTCTTCGAATTTCAGCTTTATTGACTTAATCAATTACTGTACGGATTAATCGATTATTGTGTTCATGAAACCATTTCCAGAAAGCTGGTGAACAGTTTAATCGATTATCTAGTTGCTTTAATTGATTACATATGGCAATTTAATCGATTACACTAGCAGATTAATCGATTATTTTCTGTTAATTCTATTTTTTTATAAAGCTTGTTGAGTTCTTTTCTTATAAATAGACATTGAGCGATTTACTCATTACAAGAGTGACTTACCCAAAAGTTTCTGAGGTTTCATAAGTGCCCAAAATACTGTTTTACTCTGTGTTGAAACAACATCTTGTGTGATCAAGATTTCTGAGTTTTTAGAGAAGATGTTTTAAAGAAAGAAGGTTTTCAAGAGTGTGTTTCTGAGATATTATTCTTTACAACCTGAAGGGTTTGGTAATCTCATTCCATTTCATATATTCATGCATGGAAGATCTCAGGTTGTGTTTATCTTGAACCTTTCTTTTTAGAAGTTATGAAAATTTATGTTGTATTGTGATATATCATTGTGTTTCTTTTCAAGCAAACTAGAGTAGGGTTCTGTAGGGTTCTCATTATCTTGGTGACTTGTATTCTAATAGGATTTTAGAATCTGTATCTTTGTCTAGTGTTGATAGAGAGGTCACTTGTAAACAGCTTGTAAAGGATTCTTTGATTTAGTAATTACTCTAACCTAGTGTGGGTTGGAAGAAACTGGATGTAGCCTCCAAGGTTGAGAGGTGAACCAGTATAATTGCTTTGTGTTCTGTTTAGATTTCTGTATGTTTCATTTAGTAATCCCTGTAGTAATCGATTACAATATGAATTAATTGATTACTTTGTTCATATATCCTTTCCAAAAAACTAAAGAACATTTTAATCGATTACATTGATGGTTTTAATTGATTACATTGGCGATTTAGTCAATTACATTCAGTTACAACAGTTTGTTATAAATAGTTGTTGGGTCTTTTGAAAGTTATAACACATTACTCTACAAAATTTTCATTATTTTCAAAAGCCTTCTGAAAGTGAGAAAGGATATTCTGAGATCTAAAGTTCTTGTCCTACAAATTCTAAATCTTCATGGTGTATTGAAAGATTTCTTAGGCAAGATATCAAAGAAGCATTTGGAGAGGAAGTTCTGAAATTTATTTTTCATTTCAACTCTGATTGTTAAATCATATTCATTGGATCATCAGGTTGTCTCTCTCCATTAACTTTGCTTGTAAATTTGTTTCAGAATTTTTGGTTGTTTATAACTATTACAAAGGATTCTTGAAGCTTTTCTAGAGTGGGATTCTTTAGAGGGAAGAGTAGAGAAGGGTTCTCTATATCTTGATCACTAGGAGCCTAATAGGGTTCTTGATGTATGGCTGAACCCATTAGCCATTAAATTTCCCAAATCTACCTTGCAATGAAACCCAAACTTCAAGAATTCTCCAAGAACACAAGTTGTCCAACTTTCACGTGTAATGTGGCTGGTTGGAAGCTTTAAATGTGCAGCAATGGAAGATGGATAAAGTAAGAGATGAAGATGGATGGCACCATGGAAAATCTTTCCAATAAGCCTAGGAAGAATTGTCACAATAGCATGAAGCCATTGATAAGAAAAAAGAGCTTCTTGCACAAGAACAAGAGAGAAACTCTCTGCACAAATTTCAGATTTGTAAAAATGATATCAAAAGTTCTTCATTCAATTTTTTGGGAAGCTTATATAGGCCAGGAAATTACAAGCTAAATGCACATGAAATTAAAAATTACGATGAAGCTTGTAATGCAAACTAATGGAGTATAATGCAAGCTTAACGAAGCTTTGATGGAGGTCCAAGACAAGCCAAAGGTCTAGAAGGAGAGCTTGAAGCACTTCCTTTGGTGAGCTTAAATGGACCAATGACAAGAGCTAGGACTCAAGCACTTTAAGACCACATTCAAGCTAACTTAGGCAAGCATGAAGTTGCACACTAAATCAAGGATGACAAGAGCTAGATTTTGATGTCTCAAATCCAATTTAATTCAATAAATTCCAGCATTTGTTAGAAGAAATTCAGTAAAACAATTGTAAATAGGTTGCTACTATTTTAATCGATTATTTTAACCTTGTAATCGATTACAAAATTTCAGTTGCAAACAGGAACAAGGCCTTACTGCTTTAATCGATTAAATGGCTTGACTGCTTTAATCGATTACAAGAGAGAATTAATCGATTATTCCAGTCAGGGTTGCAACTGCACATGTTTGGGAAGCCAAAGGTCACTTAGGGAAAGCTTGCACTTCAAGCTTCATTTAGGCTTCATTTCAATTTGCATTTTCTTACATTTCAATGACATTTAGCTTGTAATTTGTGGCCTATATAAGGTGACAAAACTGAATGTAACTAACTTTGGTTCATTAATACAATTTTTGAAAATTGTTGTGAGAGTTCCCTCTTGTTCTTGTTCAAGAACTTCTTGAGTCTTATCAATGGCTTCCCAATGCTATTGTGGTGATTCTTCCTAGACTTATTGGAGAGCTTCTCCATGGTGTCTTCAACTTCATCCCTATCCTTTCTTCCATCTTTCATTTTCTACAATTTAAACTTCTAAAACAGCCACAATTTCAAGGAGTGCTGGAAGCTTGTGTGTTCTTGAAGTTTGTTTGAAGATTGGGTTCTATTGCAAGGTAGATTTGGGAAAACTTAATGGCTATGGGTTCAGCTGTTACATCAAGCTTTGAGATGCAAGCTTCCCTAAGTGACCCTTGTTTGATCCAAACTTGTGTAAGGTGCAGTATTTTAAGCCTTAAGGTGCATTATTTTAAGCCTCTAAGTGCAACCAACAAGCTTACTTAGGTGCTACACAAATTACACACAAGTGCACCTAATCCTCTTTACACAATTGCACTAAAAAGCCTTTTAATTGTCACTACTTTTGCTACTAACAAGTGCTGAAATTTATGGAATTAAATACAACTTTAGAATACAAAATCAAGCCCTTGTTGTCCTTGAGTTGTTGTGATTCTTCATGCTTGTCCAAGTTAGCTTTGATGTGGTCTTGTAGGGTTTGGGTTCTAGCTCTTGTCATGTGTCCTTTAAAGCTCACCAAAGGAAGTGCTTCAAATCCACCTTCTAGACCTTTAGCTTGCAATGGACCTCCATCAGTTTTAGATTTCAGATCTTTATCTAGGGTTGATAAAGGGTGATTGTTGTAAAGCTTGTAAGAACCTAATTTTGTGAAAAGTGGAACTCTAATCAAGTTTTGGTTAGAAGAATCTGGATGTAACTTCTCTTATTGAGAGGTGAACCAGTATAAGTTATTGTGTTGATTACTTTCTTTAATCTCTTCTTGCTATCTTAATTTATGATTCCTGGTGAATTCTTTATTACTCAACAAGTGAAGTTTTTGTAATTGTTTTCTTTGGCTGCGTGGTTTGATTGAGTGAAGCATTCTTGATTTAATTGTGATAAAGATCCTATAACTCTAATTCTTTAAATATTTTAAAAAGGCTAAGTTTAAACCAATTCAACCCCCCTCTTGGTTATTGTGTGTATTCATATTATTTTCAATTTGTATCATGAGCAGGTTCTTAAGTGTTATTTAACATCACTATCTTTCTTTAAAGAAAATGAATACCACATAAATTACCTTTAAGAAGGGAGCCTCTCTCAATTGTCCTCTGACGTTTGAAGGAGAGCATTTCAGTTTTTGGAAAAACAGAATGCAGATTTTCATTCAATCAAATGACCCCCGGTGCATGGAATGCAATAGAAAAAGGTCCTTTGGTTCCTATGAAAACTATGGGTAATATTATGATTCCCAAAGAATGGGATTAGATGACAGATTAGAAGAGAGAGTTGTTCAATATGATTTTAAAGCTAAGAACATGATTACTTCTGCACTTTCATCTGATGAATTCTTTAGAACTTTTAGGTGTAAAAGTGTAAAGGAGATATGGGAGATGTTGGAAGTCACTCATGAAGGGACAAATGAAGTTAGAAGATCAAGGAAGCATGCCTTGATTCATGAGCATGAAATGTTCAAGATGAACACCACAGAAAACATATCTCAGCTCCAAACAAGATTCACTCACATTGTATATCATCTTCTTGGTCTTGGGAAGATATTTGATGCTGAAGAGTTAAACATCAAATTCTTGAAGTGTCTAACAAGACCATGGCAACCAAAAGTTACTGCAATCAAGGAATCAAAAAATCTATCCAAAATGTCCATGGCTGCATTATTTGGTAAGCTTCTTGAGTATGAATTAGAAATGTCTCAACTAATACATGCAGAAGATGCAGATAAGAAACACAAAAGTATAGCCTTGAAAGCTGCATCCTCTAAGGTGGATAAAGAATAAGACCTAAGTGAAGAAGATGGTGATGAGAATATGAACCTAATAGTTAAAAGATTCAGTAAGTTCATGAGAAAGAACAAGAACAGAAAATTCACAATGTTTAACAACAAAAAGAGTGACAACAACAACAACTTTACCTGCTTTGAATGTGGTAAGCAACGGCACATTAAATCTGAATGTCCTATTTTCTTAAAGAAGCAATTAGGTGAAAAAAAAAGGTAAAGAAAGAAGGAAAGCCAAAGAGAGCCTACATAACATGGGAAGACAATGACTCAACAACTTCTTAATCATCAAATGAGAATGAAGAAGCTAATGTATGTCTCACTTCCACAATAAGTGAAGATGAAGAATTCTCAAGTGCTAAAATAGAGGTAAATTCTAAATTTGATCATATTGCTGATGCTTTCCATGAAATGCATGAAGAGGCTCAAAAGCTTGCAAAATTCAATAATAGGCTGAAAGGAAATCTTAGATGACATGTCACAAAACTTGCAGAAATGCAAACTGAAATTTGTAACTTGAACGAAGAAAATGAAAAACTTGTTTCAAGCTACAAAATGAATGGATGTATATTTGCCTCTTCTTCATCAAATGTAGATAAATGCAAAGCTTTACAAAAAGAGTTTGATGATTTCAAAAAGAGTCAAGGTGAAAAATACATGTTATTTCTTTCTGAAAATTCTTACTTAGTAGATCTATTGAAAATACTCTATAGAGGAAAATGTAGTCTAGATCAAATGCTAAGTGTTCAAAAGTATGCTGGAGATACTTCTGGTTTGGGTTACAAACATCAAGCAAAACCTTTTGGAAAAACCAAGTTTGTACCACTAAATCAGAAGAATCAAAAAGTTGTTTAAAAAACAAAGTATAATCAAATGATTCATTTTGTAAGAGCATCAAAAGCTGTAACTTGTAACTATTGCATGAAGAAAGGTCACACATCTCATAGGTGCTATGCTAGAAGATTTTATGTGCCTAATGGAAATTGCATTTGGGTTCCAAATAAAAAGAAAATAGCTAACCCTTATGGACCTAACCTCAATTGGGTACCTTCCTTTGCCACTTAATTTGAATATTGCTGGTGTGTCTAAGAGCAAAATCATCATTATGGTATCTTGACAGCGGATGCTCTAGACACATGGAAGGTGACATGTCCATGCTTACAAATTTGACTCTTAAATATGGAGGATTTGTCACTTATGGTGACAACAACAATGGAAGGATAGTTGGAGAAGGAAATATAGGAGAAAACTTTAAAACCAAGATCGTAAATGTTCTCTATGTCGAAGGTTTAAAGCACAATCTCTTAAGTATAAGTCAACTATGTGATAAAGGATTCAAAGTTTCATTTAATGACAATTGTTGTTTGATATGTGATGGTCAATCCGGTGAAGTAATACATGTAGGTAAAAGAAAAGGTAATATCTACCTACTTTCTATAGAACATGTATTCATTCACAACACTAATTGTCTAGTAAGTAAAGTTGATGAATCTTGGCTATGGCATAGGAGAGCTGGTCACATCAACATGTATCACATGAACAAGCATATTAGAAAAGAGTTAGTCATTGATCTACATAAACTAAAGTTTGAAAAGGAAAAACTATGTCATGCTTGTCAAAAGAGGAAACAAACCAAGATTTCTTTTCAAAATAAAAATGTTGTTTCTACCTCAAGACCTCTTGAATTGCTTCATATGGATTTGTTTGGTCCTTCTAGAACTATGAGCTTAGGAGGTAATTTCTATGGGCTTGTAATTGTTGATGACTATTCCAGATTCACATGGACTTTATTTTTAAGATCCAAGAGTGATGCTTTCATTGCCTTCAGAAAATTAGCCAAACTTGTTCAAAATGAAAAGGTGTAACTACCCCGTATGCATTCGGTTCATTAACATTATAATATGGTCTTAAGCGCAGCAATACTTAACATAAATTAAGTAAACACAGAAGCATAAAAATAATAAGACGTCATCATGCGTCATATAATACAAACTAACATTATATATGAAATTTTTATATACATCCCGGCACCTGGGTTCTGTTCCAAAAGGTACATAGTACATATCAACCCATACAGGGTTACAAAACACATAATCTTGAGTCAACAGACTCACAAAAAGACCGCCTTCCAAAGTCCACTTCCTCGAACAGGGCCTCGTCCTTTTGTCCGGGATCCTCAATTAGTCGCCAACTCGGCCTCGGCCTACCTGGCCTATCAATTGAGATCCACCGAATCACCCCTACTCGGGTCTCTTACCTCGGACCTCGTCCTCCATTCTTTGGCTATCACCTGCAATATAAATATAATCCCCAACCAGCGTGAGATACAATCTCAGTAAACTCAGGATTCTTGAAGACTCACCTCCCCCTGGTTCACTTCCACAGTACATAACATTTATATTGGCATTACAATAACATAGCCAACCCGGTCTTTATACACATCACATGTACATAACCACACACAAACATGCCATTACAGCACAGATATACAAGTTCACCAGTGCACATCTCATGCACAAATGTATATCAACCGTGCACATCTCATGCACCCATGCACATCTCATGCACTCGGACGTATATGAATTACCGAGAAGCTCATCCCGGATGAGTCTTACACTCTCATATATGGTCCCCTTCCCTCGCCAGAGGGCTTCCTTAATCATAATACAAACATCACAGTGCAAATCATTTACATGTATGTTTCAATCAAAAAGCAGTAACACATAATTTAAATACATGCACTGCATCATACAATAACCATAACTCCCCAACCTCGTGTTCAAAACCACCGATATCTTCTTTATCAAGCCCTACACCAGGCAAGAAAGATATCAAGAACGATTCTCAACCGTTTCATCAAAAGAACCCAGTTCTTTTCCAGATCTCATACAAAAACCTTCAGTGTTGACTTGCAAACCCCCAAAAATATATGTGCATAACAAAATACCCAAAACCCAGAAAACTAACTTTCAAGGTTGAACCTATATGACAACAATCTCCTAAGCATACTTTTCCAGATAAATAACACCCAAAACTAACCCTAACTCATATGGGTCATTTTTCCTTTTTAACTCCAAACTCAAAGATATAGTAAAACTCATATCTTACCTAAAACAGCAAGGAAGGCTTAGAGGACGGCTTCTCCAAGCTTGCATGTCCTGAACGTGCCTTCTATCTCTTAAAGGTTAAAACTTTACTCTTCCTTTGGAGAAATGATCTCCTCATCTAAAGGTCTTTACAACTAATAAAGGGTGGAAACTATTTTGTATGGTGATTCTCTTCAATCCTTATGTTGGATGTGAAAGTTTCTAAGTTAAGGAATGGTTATCTAGGAAGTTTTTCTCACTTCAACAATGGAGGAAATATGGAAGAAGTGAGATAAAGTGTTTTAGCAAAGACGGTGGAACTAAGGTTTCTATTGAAATACCTCACTTGTGCATGTCTTATATAACCTATAAGATAACACACATCATCAAATAGCAAGAGAGTCTTCCCGCGTCAAAACAACCAGCAGGGAGTCAACACGTGTCACCCAATAAGGTAAATATGTAGAGATATTTGACTATCGGGTTGGGTCTACTGTTTGGCAAGTCAATGTGTTATCTCATCTACATGTTGCGTTTGACTACCCGGGTTCTCTAAACCCTACAGACTTTGCCGAGTTCTCTTCATATTACTAACGTTGTCGGTTTGGACTTAATATATAAGTATTGAGTGCAACTTCACTACCCTATCCCAAGTTCCTGTGCACTCATTCCAACCACTAGGCTAAGTCCAGGTTAAACAGCAAGTACTGACTGTTTTAATCGCTTACAAACACTTATGTAATAGATTGCATAAGAACCTGTCCTTGGTACTAGAGTACGTCCAATGTCCTCTTCTCTGACCTTATACCACCTATTCCGACCTCATCCGAGTTCCTACCTTGGTAATTTAAAAGTCCAAGATTCCTCCCAACCACTTCTGGGATCACTAACCCGGTAATCCTCCAAAAAGGGGTTGCGAGCTTTTTCGGTTTCTCTACCCGATAGCTCTTAAAAGTCAACCATATATGAGCCCCTCCTGACTCAATCCGAGATCACTACTCGAAACACATCCGAGATCAACTACTCGGAACCCAAAGAAAAAGGAAGACACGAGCTCTATTAAGACCGCACCCTGGTCTCTCAAGGAAAGGAATGTATAAGCTCTGCCGACATAGCAGCCCGATCGCTCTTTCCTTCCTTGTCCGGGTTCCTTTCTTTACATTAGCGTTCTTCCTCAAAAGTACTATGTATATACGCCACGTAATTGGCGATAACCCGGTCATGCACAAACCCGTCTTCTAATCATTACTAACATACCACGATCTCGGATTTAGAAGAAATGCTATCCACACGGCCCTCTCATTCGAGTTCCAATATTCACCCCCTTATGTGACAACCCAGATTATCACAGGGCCATTATAAAAGGGAAGCAAAATTATCTCAATAAGAAGTGATCATGATGGTGAATTTCAAAATGAGCACTTTGAAAAGTTTTGTGAAGAAAATGGAATCAACCACAATTTTTAAGCTCCAAGAACACCTCAGCAAAATGGTGTTGTATAAAGCAAAAATAGATCCCTTGAAGAAAGAGCTAGAACTCTTCTTAATGAGACAAATTTGCCTAAACATTTTTGAGCTAATGTTGTAAGTACAGTTTGCTACACTTTGAATATATTACTAATAAGGTATTGACTATGAAAAGACCTATGCTCCAGTAGCAAGGTTAGAGGCCATTAGGTTACTACTTGCATATACATGTTTAATGGATTTTAAACTATTTCAAATGAATGTAAAGAGTGTGTTTCTAAATGGGTATATTAAGGAGAAAATATAAATTGATCAACCTCCAGGCTTTGTTGATTTCAAATATCCAAACCAGGTTTTTAAACTAAAGAAAGCACTTTATGGATTAAAACAAGCTCCTAGATCTTGGTATGAAAGATTGAGCAACTTCTTGCTTACCAAATCTTTCATAAGAGGACAAGTTGACAAAACCTTGTTTATGAAGAAGAATGGCAATGACATCTTGATGACTACCAAGACATGAATGCTTGGTTTGGACCGTTTCCGGATTGCAAGCTTCAAAATTAAAGAAGAAAAGAGTCCTTTGAGAGAGAATAGCCAAAAAGAAAAAGATGACAAAAAGAGTGAAAAGAGAGAACAAAAGAAGAGAGACAAAAAGACTGAAAAAAATTAGAGATAAAAGAAAGTTTGTTCATCAAACCTAAGGAGGTTAAACGAGTGATGCTAGCGAGGCAACAAATGTATTTACTCATTCCCAATTATATGTGTTTGTCTTCTAGTGCCCTTAAGTTGCCTCAATGTTTTGATACACTCTTAAAGGAGTTTGAGGATGTCTTTCCAAAAGACATACCCCATGGCTTGCCTCCTTTGAGAGGAATTGAGCATCAAATTGATCTTGTTCTAGGAGCTTCACTTCCTAATAGGGCGGCCTATAGGAGTAATCCGGAAGAGACCAAGGAGATTCAAAAGCAAGTTGAAGGGTTGATGCAAAAAGGATGGGTGAAGGAAAGCTTGAGCCCATGTGCAATGCCGGTCATCCTAGTCCCCAAGAAAGATGGCAAATGGAGGATGTGCACGGATTGTAGACCCATCAACAACATTACCGTGAGGTATAGACATCCTATCCCTAGACTTGATGATATGTTGGATGAACTTCATGGTTCTTGTGTTTTCTCCAAAATAGATTTGAAAAGTGGTTACCATCAAATTAGAATGAGAGAAGGTGATGAATGGAAAATCGCTTTCAAAACTAACTTTGGACTTTATGAGTGGTTGGTCATGCCTTTTGGCTTAACCAATGCACCAAGCACTTTCATGCGACTCATGAACCATGTTTCGAGACACTTTATTGGCAAATTTGTGGTTGTTTATTTTGATGATATTTTAATTTATAGTTTAACTATGGATGACCACTTATATCATGTTAGGAGTGTCTTGGAAGTGCTTAGAAAAGAACAATTGTTTGCTAATATGGATAAATGCACATTTTGCACTAATCAAGTAGTGTTTTTAGGATTTGTTGTGAGTGCTAAGGTAGTCCAAGTGGATGATGAGAAAATCAAGGCTATTAGAGATTGGCCAACACCCAAAAATGCGAGTGATGTGAGGAGTTTTCATGGGTTGGCTAGTGGTGCTCCAATTCATCTCCTTGTGTATTCCTCCATCCTTGTCCTTGTTAAATAGTCCAACCATGATTCTCTTGGTCATCTCTTCCTATAGAAGCTTGGTTTTAGACCTTGTCATGGGTCCTTCAAATCTCACCAAAGGAAGTGCTTCAAGCTCCCCTTCTAGACCTTTGGCTTGGAATGGACCTCCATCATCATGATCCTTAGATAGTCCTCTATCACATCTTATTGGTTCAAGTGTATGTTGATGATATAATATTTGGTTCAACTAATCATTCTTTATGCAAATAATTTTCTATCTCTATGTAGAATAAGTTTGAAATGTCTATGATGGGAGAATTGACATTCTTTCTTAGACTTCAAGTGAAGCAAATGAAGAATGGAACATTTCTCAGCCAATCTAAATACTGGATGGAAGTGATCAAGAAATTTGACATGGAGAAAAGCAAAGATGTTGCTACTCCTATGGCAACTGCAACTTATCTTGATTTAGATGAAAAGGGCAAGGAAGTTGATGAATCAAAGATATAATGTTAAGTGTGTGTTTGATATCAAGCTAATCCTAAGGAATCATACCTCATTGCTATCAATAGAATCATCAAATACCTTAAATCAACCATAAAAGTTGGTCTTTGGTATCCAAAAGGTGCATCACTAAATTTAATTGGCTATTCAGATTCTGATTTTGCAGGGTGCAAACATGATAGGAAAAGCACCAATGGAACATGCCACTTGTTGTGAAGCTCATTAATTTCTTGGCATTGCAAAAAGCAATCATGTGTTGCTCTCTCAATAGCAGAAGCTAAGTACATAGCTGCTGGAAGTTGTTGTGCACAAAGTCTATGGCTTAAGCAACAACTCCAAGATTATGGTGTAGATATTAATGAAATTCCCTTGCTATATGACAACGCAAGTGCAATAAACCTATCAAAGAATCTAGTCATGCACTCAAGGACAAAACACATAGAGATCAGACATCACTTCCTTAGAGATCATATTCAAAAGGGTAATCTCAAAATAAAGTATACTGATACTAACAATCAATTGGCTGATATTTTTACAAAACCCTTGTCTAGAGATAGATTCTATGATCTTAGGAACATGCTAGGAATTCTTGATGAATCTAACATATGATAGCATGCCTATGATTTGTTTGACTACATGATATGCAATCAAAATTGCCCATGCATCACAAGTGATTGAAATTCAAATTCTTATGAAAAACATGTTCATACTGCATAATTCTCTGGTCTAATCGATTACTGCATGTATTAATCGATTATTTATAGTTTAATAGGGATTGTCAAACAAAAAGATCTCTGGAGTAATCGATTACCAAGCTTATGTAATCGATTACTTGTCACTTAAAAGCATATTTAGATAAAATTTTATTTGTTGTAATCGATTATGCAACAAATTAATCAATTGCTTGTTGTTTAGATGCATTTCCAGAAACAAACAACATCTGGAGTAATCGATTATGCTATCGAATTAATCGATTACCTGTTGCTGAAAGCTACCTCTGAAACAGAAATTCTCTAGAGTAATTAACTACCCTGTATTTTAATCGATTACTTAATGATTGAAAACTTTTATGTTAAAATTCCACTGGAGTAATCGATTACCATGCTTATGTAATCGATTATCTATGTCGTTTCTGCAAAATCGTACAATTTTCAAAAATCCTAATTGACATATCTTATCTTAAATTCAAATTGAAATTTATGTCAGTATAATTTATACCCCTTGAAAAATGAAATAAGTTGTTACAAGGTTTTTAAAATTCAAATCTAACCTATAATACCCTATAAATATAGCTTTCCAAAGTGAAACAATTCACACCTAAACAAGAAAATCTCTTTCTTCTCTGCAAAACTGTGCAAGCTTTCTATGTTCTTTCGGTCTCTTATAACCCAAACCACTGCTCATTAATTCTTCAACCTAAATGCATCATGTCAGCCCCAAAAAGAACCAAAACCAGCAAGAGGAAGGCTAGAGAATCCTCCAATGCTGTTGTGAACAGGCTCTCTACCTGGTTCACTAATGAAACTGAGAGAATGAACTATATGCAGTTCAATGCCACTAAGCTAGTCATGCCTCCCAAGTATTTAGGGCTTGACTGGTTTATCAATGAGGGATTTCAATTCCCTGCTATGCTAGAGGCGCAAGGATTGAAGAAATTCCTTGAATTGAAGGGTACCTTCTTCCTTGAGTTGGTGAAAGTATTCTACACTTGTGCCAAAGCCAACATGGATGGTGTTCTTCGTTCCCAAGTGAATGGAGTTCCTATGGTGATTGATGAAGAAATATGGTATGTTGTGACTGGGGTCTCCTCTGAAGGAGTAAGGAGGTTTGATGAAGAGATTAGAGGATACAATAAAATTGACACATACAGAGGTATGTTGTTGAATCCTCAAGCAAGATTGAGGACAAGATTAGGTGTGGGAAATATGACTGGGGAAGATAGGTTACTGCATTTCATAATTACCTATATTTTTATCCCTAGGTCCACAAATCATGCTCAAATCACAGATGATGATTTACAACTGGTCAATGGCATAAAGACTTCAACTCAGATTAACTGAATTCATGTGTTTGTGGAGACCATGTTGAAATCTACACGGTTAATCAGCTACCAATTTCCATATGTTGTGTTAATCTCTAGGTTTATAGATTATTTTAAAATTGATGTCTCCAATGAGATAGTGGACAACACAACAAACATCTCCAACCTCATCACTGGAAAACACCTCAACAAACTGGGCTTGATAAAGACACCCAATGGGTGGCTCATGGCTGGAGAACAAGCTCCATAGGAGGAAGCTGATGAAGATAAAGAAGCAGACGAGGAAGAGGAAGCTGGAGCTGGTCCTGCTCAACAACAATGGACACCTTTTTAATCCTTAATAATTCAAAAGATGAATGTTGTCCTGGCTCTCCATCATGAGCATAGAGTTTAAACAAATTCCTCCTTGGAAGAAATTACATCTAAGCTAGAAAACATAGAGACTGGGATGGCTCTCAAAGATTCTGACATTCTCTAGTCTAGTTTGTTGTAATTGTCTGCTTATTGTGTTCCTACTTTCTTAATTTCAGCTATTCTTTTTCTTATGTTATGTTTTTCTTGTACTACCCTCTTGATTAATGAATAAAATTGTATTTTTCTTGCTTATCTCATGAATATCCAGATTGAATTTTTGTCTTTGATAACCCAAAAGGGGGAGAAAAAGGTGAAACATAAGGAACATATTCAATATGGAGAAAAAGGAAATATAGTTGCTGTAATACAAGGATATACATAATTGTTGTACTTAAATATTCCAACAAAGCAATAAATGGATATGATAACCGATGTCGTATCGCTTCAAAACAATTAAACTACGCTAATTCTGTAGAATAGTGTTAACCTAGGTCAACTCACAGACATAATCAATATGGTTCAAACTTCAGTTCACTAGTAAATAATAGGGGGATTTTTATCAAACAGTTTGCATGCGTGAATAAAAATTGCAAAAAAATGTAACAAATTAGAAACTAACAGAATTGATAAAAGGTATTCTAAAATAGATTAAAAAGCATCAATCTAATTCACCAAACCAAGCATTAAGAATTATCATAGTTCTCAGATAATGATTTTGTTATGAAAGTTCATTCAATTTCATTAGAAGCGGTTCAATCAAATTAACACCTAAATTAATTGAAACCACAAACTTAATTGAAATATCATCCAAATAATATATGATTAAAATTTGAAATTAGGAAATGAATCCATAACCTAATCCTCTTTCAATCCTAAACACATTCATAATCATGAAAATCGAATAGAGGATTGAAGAAGAAAGTGAACATTCACATAGAATTTGTAATACCAAACCAGAACTCAAATTCTCCTTGCTTGGGCTTGGATCCTTGGATTGATTGATTGTTTAGCCTTCCATGATCATCACCAATGAAAGCCCCATGAAATGAGTGCAAGAAAATGTAAGAACAAAACTGAAAATGAAAAACAATGAAGAACAGTTGAGAGAAAATAAGAGAAAAGGTTTTAATTCTAAAACCTCTAAAAGTCACTACAAAATGTGTTTGTGCTAAAAATGAAGTGTGTCCATCCAAATAACTAAAATCACTTAAATATAGTGATTGAATCAGTAGGAAAGGATGGGCCACAATGAAGCCCAACTAGTCTAACTAATTACTAATTACACCAATTTCGCAGCCCAAAATTCAAGTGCAGTGATTCTGACTTCCAAGCCTAAAATGACCCTCAAAATGACAGAATTGGCCTTGGCTTATCTTTGACAAACTTGTAGTTAGTTTTCTTATCTTTCTAGGGACTACTCATATGAGCCATTTGGAGTTCTGTAGAGCTCTCTAGATACTGCACAAGGAAGACAGGTCAAGTAAGCAAAAACTCTAAAAATAAAAACAATTATCAATTAAGCCCACTTGTTTCCCTAAGGCAAAAACTGAATTAGAATGGGAAATAAGAGTCTAAGAGAAGTTAAATAATCTAAGAAGGTTAGAAAAATATTAAACTAAAAATACTCAATCAGGATATACATGTTGCTCATTATCTTAACCAATGTAAAATTACATAAGATAGGGGGAGTATATACATACATATGCATGTAAATTGTTTATGCAAAGTATACTTGACACTTGTTCTTGGCAAGAAGTTGATTTCATTTTCAGATATCAAGTATAAGCTCCTGAAAATCAACTCCTTTGAAAGAACTCCTATAACACCCTGAAATTTTGAGTTTCTGAGATAGATGTTTGATGTGTGTTATGTTGCTTGATTGTTTAATTTATTTCATAATTTGTTGTTTTGTTAGGCTTTTGTCTTGGTATGAGTGTTTGGTGAATGTTATATTAAGTCAACTTTGTTTGGTCTATGGTTGTTGTATGATGGAGGTCCAAGACAAGCCAAAGGTCTAGAAGGAGAGCTTGAAGCACTTCCTTTGGTGAGCTTTAAAGGACCAATGACAAGAGCTAGGACTCAAGCACTTCAAGACCACATTCAAGCTAACTTGGGCAAGCATGAAGTTGCATACCAATTCGATGATGACAAGAGCTGGATTTTGATGTCTCAAATCCAATTTAATTCAATAAATTCCATCACTTGTTAGAAGAAATTCAATAAAACACTTGTAAATAGGTTGTCACTGTTTTAATCGATTATTTTAACCTTGTAATCGATTACAGCATTTCAGTTGCAAACAGAAACAAGGTCTTACTGCTTTAATCAATTAAATGGCTAGTGTAATTGATTATTTCAGTTCTTGACTGCTTTAATCGATTACAAGAGCGAATTAATCAACTATTCCAGTCTGAGATTGCAACTGCACATGTTTGGGAAGCCAAAGGTCACTTAGGGAAAGCTTGCACTTCAAGCTTCATTTAGGCTTCATTTCAATTTGCATTTTCTTACATTTCAGTGACATTTAGCTTGTAATTTTGTGGCCTATATAAGGTGCCAAAACTGAATGTAACTAACTTTGGTTCATTAATATAATTTCTGAAAATTGTTGTGAGAGTTTCTCTCTTGTTCTTGTTCAATAACTTCTTGAGTTTTATCAATGGCTTCTCAATGCTATTGTGGTGATTCTTCCTAGACTTATTGGAGAGCTTCTCCATGGTGTCTTCACCTTCATCCCTAACCTTTCTTCCATCTTCCATTTCTGTAATTTAAAACTTCTAAACATCCCCAAATTTCAAAGAGTGCTGAAAGCTTATGTGCTCTTGAAGTTTACTTGAAGATTGGGTTTGATTGCAAGGTAGATTTGGGAAAACTTAATGGCTATGGGTTCAGCTGTTACATCACTGTACGTACACGCTAAGTGAGCTTTTCAAGTCATCTATATATAAGTACCAAAGTGGCACAGCGGAAGGACTCTTGGTTAGGTAAGGGGAGTTTATTATGTTGATAATCAGTTTTAGATACCATAGTTGGGGGCCGGGGAGTCCAACTATTAAGATAACTACATGTCCCTGTTGTGTGTTGATTTTCAAGAAAATCTATGTCTTTTAATGAATGGGATGCGGAATGTTATGATTGATGGTGTTTTTGTGTGAAGATATTAATGTTGTAAGAATCCCCTATCTGTGAAGTTGATATTTGTTGTTGTGAACTCCCAACTCACCTTTTTAACAGTGTATTTGTGGAGGTGAAGGCTACCGGGTTCCTTTCCTGAGCTCGTTTCTTCTCTCTAGAGCTGTTGAGCTCGTTTCCCCTTCTTTATAGCGATCGGGTTCCTTTCGCAGGCTCGTTCCTTTTTTTTAGAGATGTTGAGCTCGTTTCCTTTTCTTTAGAGCTACCGGGTTCCTTTCCCGGGCTCATTTCTTCTCTTTAGAGATGTTGAGCTCGTTTCCTCTTCTTTAGAGCTGTTGAGCTCGTCTCCTTTTCTTTAGAGCGACCGGGTTCCTTTCTTGAGCTTGTTTCTTCTCCTTAGAGTTGTTGAGCTCATTTCCTTTTCTTTAGAATGACCGAGTTCCTTTCCCGGGCTCGTTTCTTCTCATTAGAGCTGTTGAGCTTGTCTCCTTTTCTTTAGAGCAACCAGGTTCCTTTCCCGAGCTCATTTCTTCTCTTTAGAGATGTTGAGCTCGTTTCCTCTTCTTTAGAGCGATCGGGTTCCTTTCCCGGGATCGTTTCTTCTCGTTAGAGCTGTTGAGCTCGTCTCCTTTTCTTTAGAGCGACCGGGTTCCTTTCCCGAGCTCGTTTCTTCTCTTTAGAGCTATTGAGCTCATTTCTTTTTCTTTAGAACGACCGAGTTCCTTTCCTGTGCTCGTTTCTTCTCGTTAGAGCTGTTAAGCTTGTCTCCTTTTCTTTAGAGCAACCAGGTTCCTTTCCTGGGCTCATTTCTTCTCTTTAGAGATGTTGAGCTCGTTTCCTCTTCTTTAGAGCGACCGGGTTCCTTTCCCGGGCTTGTTTCTTCTCGTTAGAGCTATTGAGCTCGTCTCCTTTTCTTTAGAGTGACCGGGTTCCTTTCCCAGGCTTGCTTCTTCTCTTCAGAGCTGTTGAGCTTATTTCCTTTTCTTTAGAGCTACCCGATTCCTTTCCCGGGCTCGTTTCTTCTATTTAGAGTTGTTGAGCTCTTTTCTTTCTTTAGAGATGTCGGGCTAGTTCTGTCAGGCTCAGTTTATTCTTTTTCACTAGTGCTGCCTAGTTAGTGGACCATCTTGGCTCACTAGTTTACGTTGTGTTTACGATTGATGTGTAAGTAATGATTGTATATGATAATGTGGGAATAGTGAAGGTTGGTATATGGGGTGATAATATTGATGATGTTGTGGTTGTATGCTATGTAATACTAGATGGTGCAATGATCGGTTGGTTACCCTTGAGAGGAAGGATTTGTTCCTAGCCACAGTCATTGCATCGGTGAGCCCATGTTGGGGCAGTATGTATGTACATGGGGGTGCATGGTGGGTCACCCTTGCGAGGAAGGATTTGTTCCTAGCCGGGTCATGCATTGATGATACCCATGTGACATACTTCATTTGTTTTATGAAAATAGGATGATTGGCTACAGAGTACGAAGGTACTGGGGGCACAACTGTTTGGAACTCCTTTTTTAAGACCCATGGCTGATCACCAGTATGGGGGAGCGGCCTGTGCACAATAGGGTGACCCTGACATTCTGCTGCATCATCTCCCTGTGTTGGACTATTTCCAGGATGGTACCACATTACATGCTGAGAGATGAGTCAGGAGCATGGATCATTATAGGCATTATAGGTTGATTGTGGAATGCATTTGGATGACTGTCCTTGTTTATTGCGTGATGAAATGATTGGGTGTTGTGATGTTTGGATTGCCTTCTCTAACTACTGTTATCTATTACTTGTTGTTTTTACATGGTAAACTCACCTTTGTTTTATTTGTACCGTGTGGATTGGTACCTGTGATGATCGCGAACCTTCGTTCGTGTGAGCAGACGGACATTAGGTGACTTGGAGGAAGATCTCTTTTTGGTTGGAGCCGCCGAGCCATCGTGATAACGATGGATCAGATTTCAGAAAAGAGTTGTGTTTTGATAGTCAACTCTTCCATAGATTAGTCTCTTATTTTCTTTTGAAGAACTTGTACATTTTAGATGTGGATACTTGTAAGTACAACTAAATTATGTTTTTACATGTGAATGAATTGTGATGTTTAAATGCACTTTTATCTACATATTTGTTTCATGGAGATGAATATTTATTTCTGAAAAACTTACTACCATTTTCATAATCAATGATAAGGGATTTTCATTAAAATCTGTTATCAGAGTAATTAAGAGTTAGTGATACAGTAGTGATGAGGTGGGTTGTTACAACTCCAAGGTTCAACATGTTCAATTGAAGTTTGGCATGATCAAAGCCAAAAAGGGGTAGACTATTAGATACAGGGGGAGCATGAAGAAGAATCAAGATATATGCTAAGGCATGGATGAGTTTTTAGCATTTAACATGCCATTCAATTGAAGGCATTTAGCTTGATGTATGAGAGAATCATCCTATGATCCATTGTATTGCATAAACATCATTCATTGACTTACATTCATGATTTTACAAAAGCACATGGTTGTGAAAAAGGTTTAAGATTTCATGATTGCATAAAAAAAAGTGCTCATGGTTTCAAGTTTTTGGAAAAATTGTTTTTGACTATTTTAATCGATTACCACAAATTGATAATCTATTACTTGAGCCTTGAAAAACAAAATAATCGATTACAGGCATTAAGTAATCGATTACACTGTGTAAATACATAACAAGACTTGACTGTGATAATCGATTACCATTTATCCGACATCAATTACTTAATACATTTATGGAAAGGAGAATCCATGTAGTAATCGATTACAAGACAAATTAATCGATTACTTTATTCATATATCCCTTCCAAAAAACATTTTAATCGATTAAATTTGTTTACAATCGATTACATTGATTGTTTTTTAATTGATTACATTGGCGATTTAATCGATTACATTCAGTTACAACAGTTTGTTATAAATAGTTGTTGGGTCTTTTGAAAGTTACAACATATTACTCTACAAAATTTTCATTCTTTTCGAAAGCCATCTGAAAGTGAGAAAGGATATTCTGAGTTCTAAAGTTCTTGTCCTGCAAATTCTAAATCTTCATGGTGTATTGAAAGATTTCTTGAGAAAGATATCAAAGAAGCATTTGGAGAGGAAGTTATGAAATTTGTTTTTCATTTCAACTTTGATTGGTAAATCATATTCATTGCATCATCAGGTTGTCTCTCTCCATTAACCTTGCTTGTAAATTCGTTTCAGAATTTTTGGTTATTTGTAACTATTACAAAGGGTTCTTGAAGCTTTTCTAGAGTGGGTTTCTCTAGAGGGAAGAGTAAAGAAGGGCTCTCTATATCTTGATCACTAGGAGTCTAATAGGGTTTTAGATTTCAAATCTTTATCTAGGGTTGATAAAGGGTGATTCTTGTAAAGCTTGTAAGAACATAATTTTGTGAATAGTGGAACTCTAATCAAGTTTTGGTTAGAAGAAATTGGATGTAACTTCTCTTGTTGAGATGTGAACTAGTATAAGTTCTTTTGTTGATTACTTTCTTTAATCTCTTCTTGCTATCTTAATCTGTTATTCTTGGTGAATTCTTTATTACTCAACAAGTGAAGTTTTTGTAATTGTTTTCTTTGGCTGAGTGGTTTGATTGATTGAAGCATTCTTGATTTAATTTTGATAAAGATCCTATAACTCTGATTCCTTAAAGATTTTAAAAGGCCAAGTTTAAACCAATTCACCCCCCCTCTTGGTTATTGTGTATATTCATATTGTTTTCAATGTGAACTCCCAAAACACCATTTTAGACCCTTTTAAATTTAAGTGGGTATTTGACCCCGAATATTAATATTAACCTTGTCTTCAAAATCTATATTGAATTATCTTTGATTTGGTATATAGAGCTCTGTGTTTGGACCAAAGGACATGAACATGAGAGATCTCAAAATGAGTTACAAGGAGGTAATAGAGGGATATAAATAGGTGAGTGGAGTTTATTATTTATTTACAGCTTTTGATACCATAGTTAGGGTCAGGGAACCCAATTATGGGGATGTATGTGTGTCCCTGTTGTGTGCTAGTTTTCAAGAAAACTGTGTTTTAAACTAATAGGACGCAATATATTTGTTATTGATGAATGAAATTGTTGCCATAATGATTAGGTTTTTTGGGAAAAGTCATAATTATAGAGGAGACTTTTCCAAAAATTTTATAAATCTATTCTCCTATTTGCTTCTTTATTAAATTTTAAATGGGTATGAGTTTGTTTTGTATATTATAGTTCTCCCCTTTAATTTAGAATTTTCCTAAACTATCACTCTCGTGGTACTATGGATTGTGAATGCATGAGATTTGTGTTGTCTGAAGACCTGGGGAATGTGAATCCAAGGCATGTGTTATATATGTATATGTGGAATGCGATTGCTTGTGATATTGATGATAATATTGATATGAGACAATGTTGATGTTGTTGATGATATTGAAATGAGATGATGTTGATGTTGTTGATGACATTGAGATTGAGATGATATTGATGTTGATGTTGATGATTACATAGATGAGAGATGATGTTGATGTTGATGATGTCATCGTGATGGATGGATGTTGTGTATGTACATGGGGGTGCAGTGACCTGTTGGATATCCCTAGGAGGAAAGATGATTGGTTTAAGAATTCTAGGCATCCCTGGAGAGGGCAAGGAATTGCTTAGAATTTTTAACTATCCATGGCCTGTGCATTGATAGGCCCATGTTTCATTCTTCGTTGTTGCATGGAAATAGAATAGTGGTAGTAAGTACCTGTGGTTTTTCTGAGGATAAAAATGCGGGTAATAGGGGGCATATCACTCTGTTGGGAACTCCCTTGTGACTCTAGCTGATCACCATAGGGAGCAGTGGCCTGTACACGATAGGGTGACCTTGACGAGCTATTGCATCATTTTCCTAAGTGAAAGTGTCTTGTGGGCACGCTTAGGCTATTTCCTAACAAATGGTACCACATTGGATTTGAGAGTTAAGTCAGGTGTATGCATCATTCTGAGCATAATTGATTTGAATTGTGGAAAAAGTTGATGACTAGTTTATTGAGTGTATGTTGAACTGATTGATTACTGAGAATGATTGTGATTATTATTATTGTTTCCTTGTGAAACATTATCATTTGGTGTTTATTGGTCTTGTATAATAAACTCACCCTTACAATTTTGTATTGTGTGGTTGGTACCTGTGATGATTGCAAACCTTCGTTCGTGGGAGCAGATGAGCAGTAGTAGGTGATGTGGGAGGAAAATCCTTTTGTTGGAGTCGCCAAGCCGATGTGATAACTTTGAAATTTATTTTGGGAGAGAGTTGTGTTTTGTTATCAACTCTTTCTTAGTTGGTTCCTTGTTTCTTTTTAATTGGGAGACGAGGTGGGTCATTACATGAAATAGGGAAATATATGATTTTATCTTATCTTTCCTCTAATAATAGATAACATTTATTTTTAGGAGATATCTCTATCTTCTAGGGGTCCACTTAGACTTGGAAAGCCTCTATACCCAGTGGCCAACCAAGTATCTTACTCGCAAACCAGAGAATCTGGCATATATAATTTAGGTAGGAGGGAAACTCTATATTCTACTAGAAAGATAGAAATATTCCCTAAAATCATATATTATCTATTATTAGAGGACTGATAAAATATAGTCGTATATTTTTTTATTAACATTATCTTACGTGGGAAATTGATATCCTATAATCCAATTTCACCTTTATAAAAAGGGTTATCAAGGTTCAAGTAAACTAAAACTCTTAATCAAACCTATACTCAGATACCTGCTTCACCTTACTAACTTGAGCATTGGAATGTCTTCGCAAGTACACCCCACCACCGTTTGTGGAGGACCACATGGAGGAACATCATTGTGAGGAGATTTTTTCAAATCGGGTAAGAACATTTGGCACCCACCGTGTGACGATTCTGCCAAATCTGGTAAAAACATTTGGCCTCGGTGAAACTTTTCCAAGCCACGCATACCAAGTGAATTTTTAGGAATTTTGTAGATTTTTTTAGACAATTGGAATACCATGCTAGAAATTTAAGACAATGATATTTAATTATATGTAAAAAAATGTGTGAAAAATATTTTACTAAATTTAACTAGAGTACTTGTGAGTACTTGTGATGACTAGAACTTTGTTCTAGTAATAATAGGTGATTTTGAGATACGTGTATGAAAATGTGAGTATGTGACAAGACGTGCAATGTACAATATAAAGAAAGTCGTGTGAGGCATTCCGATTGTGAAGATGTTGAAGATTGTGAAGGGGAGGTCGAATGGCAATTCTCACTTAAAGTGGTGAAGAGGACATGGGTCCTTGAAAAGATATAACTATGGAGCTAAGAGTGTTGTCTCAAGCTCATGTACTAGTTCTTTGTCATCTGATAATAAATGCAGAAAAATCCCACTGTGACTAAGAAAGTATGATTGTAGTGAGGAGAATTATTGAGGAGTTAGTCCTCAAAGATTGGATGACCCTATAGTTGGAGTCTAACAAATCGATCGCGTTGTTGAAATTGTAGAGAAGACTTTTAAAAGGTCATGAAGTACGCCTTTTGGCCTGTGAAAAATTGACAACACTTAAGCTTCAAAAGGTAAGGAAGAAATTTTTTTTTGAGATTTTTCCTAATAATGTTGGTTGTTTAGTTGCTTACACTTATTGCAAGACAAAGCATGCTCGGGGTCACCTAGGAGGTTAGACAATTAATAGCCTTGTTGGGTGTGTAAAATTTGTGATATCCAAAGGGATAAGAGCTTTGTTGTGGAAAGTTGTCTTCTCTAAGAACTCAGATCCTAAGTCACTGTGGGCTGCTACCTTAGATCCAAATGGTACAATCACTTTTTATGATCTCAACAAAGGGAAGGCTCAAAACCTAGAGACAATTAAGGTACATTAGTCTTGTTATATTTATTATGGTTGTTTCTTTGAAAATTGGTGCATCTGCCCCAAACTTACCAAATCTTACTTTAACTGCAAACCTCCGAACATCTCCACCTGTTCTAGGAGTTCAACCAAATTTGTATATGTTGGTGAAGAGCTTGATTATTTTGCTCTCAAGTACACAACATTGATTTCAAAATCAACCCTGAATGCTTGCAATCAGAATAATATAGGAAACTCCTCATGTTTTGTGTTTTTCTTTAAAAGTAAGACTGAAAGATGTTATCATTTTGATTAGATTGGGAGTTTTCATCGCTATAAGAGGGGAACTGGTGGCAGTGGTTATGTGAAATGGGAAATGCAGAGGAATTACAATTCCTTCTACCCAGAGCACTCTCTCTCTCCATAGTGATTAACCCCAATCTTGTCCCCCCCCCCCTTTCTCTAACAGAATTCCCCTATATCCACTACTGCTTATGCTTACCTTGCCAGCTCAGCAAACTAATTCCCATTCCCTTTCTTATTCCTTCTAAAGTAGACTCTCCAAATAGTGGACCTAGCTATTGGGCTGGATTCCATTCCTGGGATCCTAACATTTTCCCCTTCTTCAAGAACAAACTTGTCCTCAAGTCTGAAAAGTGGAAATTGACTACGAAAATTGAACCTCTTCTCCCATGTTGCTTCATCTATGGACTTTCTTTTCCAATGCACCAAAAGTTGTTTGACTTCCTGGTAACTATTGGCAACCGTACCAATTATCGTTGTAAGTTACAAAAATTTATAAGAGTTTGTCTCCACAGGGACTTGAGTTACCCAGTTAATCCAAATAAAACTTAACAGTTTAATAGTTATGTACAACGAGTGTGAACGGAGTTTCATGTAGTTGTGGATTAACAGAAATTATGAAATTTAAAGAAGAAGCGGAAATAATAAATTTAGTGCGAAAGATTACGGAAGCTAATAAAATGATTTTAATTAATTCAAGAAAAGCGTAGGATTGGATTTCATCATTCATACCCTTAGTATTCAATTAATATTACCATGCATCAATAATAAAAGAAAATAATTTATGCATGGTAATATTAATT
>QARZ01000542.1:102875-113742 GCA_013407115.1 Glycine latifolia
AGTTATGTACAACGAGTGTGAACGGAGTTTCATGTAGTTGTGGATTAACAGAAATTATGAAATTTAAAGAAGAAGCGGAAATAATAAATTTAGTGCGAAAGATTACGGAAGCTAATAAAATGATTTTAATTAATTCAAGAAAAGCGTAGGATTGGATTTCATCATTCATACCCTTAGTATTCAATTAATATTACCATGCATAAATTATTTTCTTTTATTATTGATGCACACATAAAATACCCCAAATCGATCCCTCGCATATGAAATAAATACCCCAGCATTACAATCATAATCGCGTGCTATTTGAAATCTAAACGTTATGTTCTATTCCTAGCAACGTAACGTAAAGAGTAAAATTATTCAGTCCAAGTTTTAAGAGTACTTCCCAGGTAAACTTAGAACCTTATTTCATGAAACTAGTGATCAAGTAGAATCAAACATTAAGAACAGAATAAAATTACCAATAATAAATTGAAAAGACTTATGCATAAATAAATATTAAAAGAGATACTTAGGGATAAGAAAATTACATCGAATCCTTAGAGAAGTTAGCCCATCATTATGGAGAGCACCTCTTCAATGGAAGATTTGATGAAGGAAATCATCACCAACTCCTTCCGACAGAGTTACCACACTAATTCCTCACTTCTCTCACTCTCCCTATGCTTAACAACTCTCAAAACACGTCCTAACCTCTCAAGTCTCAAAAATGGGGTGCTTTTCTCTTTGAGTTGCATGGCTATTTATAGGAGAGGGTGGCTGCTGGAGTTGACTCACCCAGGCGAGTGTTTTTCTTGTTTCTACTCGCTTAGGCGAGTTTAATGCCCACTTACATGCCCACTTGCTGATCCACTCACCTGGGCTAGCCATTTGGCCTTGTTTCACTCGCCTGGGCGAGTAAAAAGATTGTTCTCGAAACCATCACTCGCTTGGGAGACCAGTTTGTGCATGATTAACTCGCCTGGGAGAGTTAAAAGCTTAGCCTTGAAGAATCCTTCTGGGCCTAGATGAATTGTGGGCCTGTTTTGCTTGTAACACCTCCTAAGTTTGCTTGTTAAGCCCTTTTTGCTTGCTTTGATTTTTCGGAAGCCTCGGAACTTATCAAAATACAAAACATGATTGGATTAATCTTCCAAAATATGAGAAACAACATTTATTTAAGTACTAGAGACTATTTATCTAGGTTTTAGGGCAAGTTTATAAACAATTTTACTGAAATCAAAAGATAAGTGCTAACATTGTAAGCTTGGATTTAACTAAAATAGGGCACTTATCACTCCCCCTAACCTAGAATCTTGCTTGTCCTCAAGCAAAGTAAAATAACACTACAAAAAATAAGAGTATAAGTAATATATAGAAAATACTTTTTATATGAACATGTTTTGTAAAGAATCAACTTTCCAGGGTGATCAGAACATATTTTTAAATAGTCAACCTTGAGAATTTGAAACAAAAGATGGAATTCACAAAACCAAATGAGATTAAGATCAATTCACATTTCATTTCTAAAGAACATAAAAGGAAACAGGTGCTTGATTCAAACAGAGGAAAACATCTCGAAGGTGTTTAATTCCCATAGGTGAGTGTTTATTCTCAATTCCAACACTGAAACCTTATAGATTAATTTTACAATTCATTTCCCATCAAATCAAAGTACATACTTATCATGGATCATTAGGGCTTTTGTGGTTGGGCCTGGCTTAGAAAGGAATCTTGGTGTTTCTGGATATTCAAAAAGACTTCGAGAATAGGAGAGCAAACAAAGATAAAATAAGCTATTATCACTTCATATTTCTTCCTTTTTCTTCCAAGATATCCATATTTATCAATTTTTCCATTTCACCCAAATACTTTGTACAATAATTTAAAACACAAGGAATTTGTTTCCTTTTTCTTTTCTTTTTCTTTCTTTTGTTCTTTTCTTTTACTTATCACATGAATAGCATATAGTCACATTTAAAAGTCTTTTTCATCGCATGAGCTACCCAAAATGTTTCCATCAACAAAATATTTCCCTTTTTGCTCTCCTAACCTAAGGTGAGGTAAGGAATTCTTATCCTAGGTTAGGGTTCCAACAAAATATCAAGTGTTTGGCTCAAAAGGGTTTGCAAATGGTAAATTATTATATTTATGTTGGGATAGCTTTTTGGCCAGTGGCTTAAAAAGATGTTCAAAAAAAGAAAGCCTAAATCATATCCATGCATCATATGTTATGACAATTAGAAATTCATGAAAAATCAATTATAAATCATATCAGTGCGGACAGTCAATGTAATTTATGTGGTTGCACACACTCACTAAGCTTAAGGTCTGTTTTCATGATCAAATCAAATCAATGTTTCGAAAGATGTTAGTTATCAATTCCATATAAAAACATCTGCTTTCATTCGGTATTTTGGAAAATTATTCCTTTGTTTTTCTATTCTCAAAGTTTCCTAAAAAATCATTTGTTGTATTTTAAAAAATTAAATTTCAAGAACAGTATCTGTTGACTCTTTTCAAAACACGTTATATTCAAGAAAAATTTTCTTTTAAGTCCCAAAAAATTATACCTATTCTACAATTATATTAGTAAAAACAAAAAATTTAATCAAAAAGGTGTAGTTTCAAACACATAAAGAAACCTTCTGTGTTCTCTATCAAAGTGCACAATTCCCAAAAAAGAACATAAGTGCGCACAATGGATCATTAGTCTAACATGCTCACAAAATGAAATAGTTCAAACAGAATAGTAAAGAAAAAGTGATAATAACATAGTCAGATAATTAAGGTAATCAAGAAAGCAGTAAATAAAGAGGTAAAGGAATCATAAAAAATGTCACTGATTTTGGAGATCAACGAGACAATCTGCTAAATTATTCATCTGATCATCATCACCCTCATTAGCTCCTTCTTCTCCATCAACAGCTTCCTGGTTAGCTGCAAGGCCTTCATCAGCCACAGGATCCTAATCAGCCCTAGGTCCTTTTGTCTCCTCCTGAAAAATGGGTCTGTCCCCAGGCCAAGTAACATGAGCTCTGAACTGGTCGGGAGTGGGCCATGGAAAGGGGTTTGGATCCTGTCAATGCTGATGCAGTGTCTAGTTGTAGAAGCTTTTATTTAACTGCATCTGACCTCTGTAGTTTGCAACCTACTGATTAGCCACATGTTGCATGTAAGTATTCATCTGGAGCTCCATTCTCTGTAGATAAGATGGAATTGTCTCCAAAGATGGTGGCTCTTGTGGCTGCTGCTGCTCCACCTGTCTAGCTTGGCAATATTTTTCAATGAATGGCCGGTTGATGGGAGGTCGGATCGTTTTGGAAGGTAGTACTTGCACTCCATAAAATTGGCATAAAGCAGTTATTAAAGCAGGAAATCCAAGTGCTTTGTTGGCTTTCTCTGGGTTCAGTGGATGTCGGGGAGGCTCTGTGATGACAAACTGATGAATGGCGCCTGAAATCAACTATGCTACATGAATACTTAGTTATTCTATGCAACTGAAAACAAGCTGACATTTGGGCATAGTTGATAAGCATTTGTCGTATCACTTCAAAACAATTAAACTATGCTAATTTTGTAGCACAGGATTAACCTAGGTTGACCCAGAGACACAATCAATATGGTTCCAACTTCAATTCACTAGTACATAAAAGGGGGATTTTTGTCGACCAGTTTGCAGGCGCAAAGTAAAAATTGCAAAAACACAAACTACGATTAAAGATTAATGCAGAAACTAACAGAATTGATAACAAGTAATGTAAAACAAATTAAAGAGCATCAATCAATTTCACCAAACCAAGCTATTTGAATCATCATCGTTCTCATAAATTTATCCTATTGTGAAAGTTCATTCAATTTCATTAGAAGTAATTCAATCGAATTAACCCCTAAATTAATTGAAACCACTACCCTAATTGAAATATCATCCAATTAATCTGTGATTTATATTTGAAATTAGGAAATGAATCCATAACCTAATCCGCTTCCAATCCTAAACGCATTCATAATCGTGAAAACAGAATAGCAATTGAAGAAGAAAGTGAACATTCACACAGAATTCGAAATACTAAACCAGAACTCAAATTCTTCTTTTGCTTGGGTTGGATCCTTGGATTGATTGATTATTTAGCCTTCCATGATCATCATCAATGAAAGCCCCATGAAATAAGTGCACGAAAATGGAAGAAGGGAAAACTAAAATGAAGAACAATGAAGAACAAGGAAGAATAGTTGAGAGAAAATAAGAGAAATGGTTTTGATTCTAAAAACTTAAAAAGAGAAATGTAAAACTATTTTTGCAAAATGAAATGTAATGTAATAATTCCTCCTAATGTCACTAATATATAGTGACTAAGTCTGAAGAAAAGAATGGGCCATGAACAACCCATCAATTCTTATTATTTATGCTATTTACACCAATAAAAGTCCAATTCGCAGCCCAAAATACAAGTGCAGTGGTTCTGACTTCAAAGCCTAAAATGACCCTCCAAATGGCAGAATTGGCCTCTGCTTATTTCTGGAAAACTTGTAGATATTTTTGTTATCTTTCCAAGGACTACAAGAAAGCTGAATTTGGAGGTCTGTAGAGCTTTGTAGGTCCTGCACAAGGAAGATACATCAAGTGAGCATAAAATCCGAAAATACGCAACAATTAGCAATTAAGCCCACTAAGTTGTCTAAGACAAAAACTGAATTACAATGGGAAAATAAAAGTTCAGGAGAGAATAAGCTAAGAATGATAGAAAAATATTTAACTAAAGGCACTCCATCAATAGTCAAGTCAGAATTATGATCACTTTGAAGCACGTTGTTGAGGAGGAAGGTCATCCAGATTTGAGTGATTGTTGTCATGTTGGTTCTCATTAATCTCACCCGACTCCCTGCAATATTGCGGGAAAAATCACAACCAGGGTCACAAAGAAGTTGGGTGACAGCTTATTCATCAAACCCGAAAATGATGTTCCTCCTACTAATATATTCACAGTTTTGGCCTTCTTCGAAGATGAGTGGATTCCCTAGAAATTGATTAATCGCATTTGGATCATAAGGAATCCACTGGCCTTGCACTAGGGACCATTGATCAAGAACACCTTCTTCAGTTGGCCAAGCATTGGCATAAAATTCCAATACTATTGCAGGATCAAATTTTGGTAGTGGTGTTGCAAGGAGCCTCCATCTTCTCCTATCAATCTCCATGGTGAATTCTGGATATTCACCATCCATCAACTGAACCCTCTGTTCTTTGAGGAATGACCAATTCTTGATGACTTCAAACCGCTTATGGTGCTCTTCAGTACAGAATCTCTACGCATCAAATATGAAATTTCCAGGAATAATGGAGCTTGATCCTTCTCCTACATGCCTGGCTTTTTTGGTTGACAACTTCTTGGGAGCCATTTGAAAATCATCTCAACAACAAAAATTAAGTATGATAATTCTTTGCAGCCCATGTACCAAAATAGATTTGGAGATTGCTAATTCAGATTATTTAAGTTAATTTAACATGATGCAATGGGCAGCAGGTATTTAGATCAACAAGTACCTATTCTTTTGCAAATGGGCATTAAAATTTCAGCCTTCAAAATATATGAATGATTCAACCATTTTGGAACAGTTTCATACTTATTACTCCAAATATTATTTTAAACAAATGTATGCTTTTATGAAGAATCAATCTAAGTGCTTTAAACTTTGAAGAAATGATTGTGATATTTTAATGAAAATTCAAAGTTATGCATAAAAGGTCTTTTCTCATGAACTACTGAAGGCTAACATACATTCAAGCTCTCTAATATATTAAGGGAGTAATTTTCGTGCAAAAAGAAGGAAGAAAAACATGGCTCTTTTCATTGAGGCATTTCACCAAACAGTTGGTGTGCCCTCATTTTGGTACATGGAAATGAAGAGGTTTTGCACATAACTATACCAAAATTTTCAGAGAATAGGAGAAGAAGAAGACCAATAATGAAAATCAATCTCCAAATGGACATAATTTCATAATTTCTTGACCTAACTATGCTTGAAAATTTAAAAGAAAGCAATAAAACTACACTATCACAATGTAAATATACAAGAAAGCTAAATGGAAGCATGCATATTGTGGCTGATTTCAAGGTAAGAGGAAACTTACTTGATTGAAGTGGGATAAGGGATAGAAGCTGCACTTGGGCGAGTTTAAGAGAAGAAGAAGCTGCAGTCACAGCAAAAACAAATGAAAAAGGAAAGTGATTTGAAAATTTTTGGTGAAATCTGATTTTTTTGCTTTTCAACTCGTGCTGCAACCCTATGCTCGCCCAGGTGAGTATTTTGCTCATGGTTAACTCACCTGGGCGAGTTAAACCCCTTTTTTTTATTTATTGAAAAATATTTTATTTAACTTAGTTTCTTCTTATCCTACAAAGACCTTGACCTATATTTAAATATTTGTAAATATTTTAAGAAAACTAAATAATGTAAATATTTAAGCAAAATAAACAATATTTAAAAGAGAGGTTAGAATGTACTAGGTTGCCTCCTAGAAGCGCTTCTTTAACGTCATTATAGCTGGATGCTTTTGTTGTAGTTCAAACTTCTTGCAAATGGATCACAATGGTGAGTCTCTCAACATCACCACCCAAATAAGGTTTTATTTTGCTACCATTTATAGTCCATGTCCTTTTCGTGGCTGGATCTTCAAGGACTACAGCTCCATGTGGCATGACTTCATTGATGATGAATGGTCCAGACCATTTGGATTTCAGCTTTCTTGGAAACAAGCTCAATCTAGAATTAAATAAAAAAACATGTTGGTCAGGTTGAAAATTCTTTTTCAAAAGCTTTTTATCATGATAAAATTTAACTCGTTGTTTATAAAGCTTAGAATTTTCATATGCTTGAAACCTTAATTCCTCCAGTTCATGAAGTTGGAGCTTTCCGTGTTCACCGGCTGCATTAGGATCAAAATTCAGAAATTTTAATGCCCAAAAAGGTTTATGTTCTAACTCAACAGGCAAATGACAAGATTTGCCATAGACCAATTGGAAGGGTGTGAGTCCTGTAGGAGATTTGAATGTTGTTCTATATGCCCACAGAGCTTCATCTAGCTTTTGAGACCAATCCTTCCATGATTGACCAATTGTTTTCTCCAATATCCTTTTAATTTCCTGTTAGAAACTTCAGCTTGCCCATTGGTCTGGGGATGATAAGGTGAAGCGACCTTGTGTCTAACACTGTAGTGTTGGAGAACTTTCTTAAGTTGGACATTACAAAAATGAGATCCTCCATCACTTATCAATACTCTGGGTGTACCAAACCTTGAAAATATATTTTTCTTTAAGAAGTGAATAATCAGCATGTTGTATAGCTATTGCTTCCACCCATTTGGTGACATAGTCCACAACCAATAAAATGTATTCATTTGAGTAGGATGATGGAAATGGTCCAGTGAAATCTACTCCCCAACAGTCAAAGGCTTCTACCTCCAGAATGTTTGTAGTGGCATTTCATTTATGCTAGAGATTCCCCCTGTTCTTTGGAAATTATCACACCTTTGGACATATTCATGGGCATCTTTAAACAATGTAGGCAAATAGAATCCTGATTGGAGAACTTTTGCAGTAGTCCTCTCCCCATTGTAGTGGCCTCCATAAGGTGAACTATGGCAATGCCACAGTATGCTCCTTGCCTCCCCTTGAGTTACACACCTTTTCAGGATATTGTCTGCTCCAATTTTGAAGAGGTAAGGATCATCCCACAAAAAGTATTTAGCATCACTAAAAAACTTCTTTCTCTGGTGCCAAGTGTAATCTTCAGAAATTGCACCAGCTGCTTTGAAATTAGCCATTTCTGTAAACCATTGCCTTTCTGAAATGTTGAATAGCTTTTCATCAGGAAATTCTTCTTGAATATCAAGACCCTGTGTGGTTACTTCATCACTGGTAAGTCTGGAAAGATGATCAGCCAAATGATTTTCACTCCCTTTCTTATCCTTGATTTCTAAATCAAATTCTTGTAAAAGTAAAACCCAACGGATAAATTTAGGTTTAGAATCGGCTTTGACTAGGAAATATTTTATAGCAGCATGTTCAGTAAAAATTACAACCTTAAATTCTATCAAATAAGATCTAAATTTTTCCAAAACATACATTACTGTAAGCAATTCTTTCTCAGTTGTTGCATAATTGATTTGAGCTTCATTTAAAACTTTGCTTGCGTAATGTATAACATGGAAAACTTTGTTTTTCCTTTGACCCAAAACTGCTCCTACAACATAATCACTTGCATCACACATTATTTCAAAATCAAGGGTCCAATTTAGTGCAGTGATTATAGGTGCAGAAACTAGTTTTTGTTTCAAGGTATTAAAAGCTTTTAAACAAAAATCATCAAAATGAAATGAAACTTCTTTATTCAATAGATTTCTTAATGGTTTGGCAATCTTGGAAAAATCCTTGATGAATCTTTTGTAAAATCCTGCATGTCCTAGAAAACTTCTAATGCCTTTGACATTTGTTGGTGAAGGTAATTTTTCAATGACATCCACTTTGGCTTTGTCAACTTCAATGCCATGCACAGAGATCTTGTGACCTAATACAGTACCTTCAGTCACCATAAAGTGACATTTCTCCCAATTAAGCACAAGATTTGTTTCAATACATCGCTTCAAAACAGTATCCAGGTTAGACAGACATAATTCAAAAGAAGAACCAAAAACAGAAAAATCATCCATGAATATTTCTATACTTTTTCCAACAAGGTTAGAAAAAATTGCAAACATGCATCTCTGAAATGTACCAGGTGCATTACAAAGACCAAAAGGCATTTTCCTATAAGGAAAAACACCAAAAGGACAAGTAAAAGTTGTTTTCTCTTGGTCTTCAAGATTAACATTGATTTGATTATATCCTAAATAACCATCAAGAAAACAGTAATATTGTTGACCTGCTAACCTTTCCAGCATTTGATCCACAAATGGTAATGGAAAATGATCCTTCCTGGTGGCTTTGTTGAGCTTCCTGTAATCAATACACATTCTCCAACCTGTAACAGTACGAGTTGGAATATGCTCATTTTTATCATTTTTAATAACAGTCATACCACCTTTCTTAGGTACTACCTGTACAGGGCTTACCCACTGGCTATCTGAAATAGGATATATCATTCCATCCTCAAGTAGCTTGACTAATTCTTTTCTGACAACTTCTTTCATGGTTGGGTTGAGACGTCTTTGAGGTTGAGCTACAGGTTTATAATTCTCTTCCATTAAAATTCTATGCATTAAATAAGAAGGACTAATACCTGTTAGGTCTGATAAGGTCCAACTAATGGCTTCTTTATTTTTCTGCAAAACTTTTATCAGTTTCTTTTCTTCTTCTTCAGAAAGATTTGCATTAATGATCACTGGTTTCTAGGAATTACCTGCAAGAAAAACATATTTTAAATGTGAAGGTAATACCTTTAGTTCTAGCTTTGATTCCTCTTTTTGCTTCTCTTCCTTCAATTCTTCAAAGAGAGATTGATGATAAGGATTTTCTTTGAAATAATTCAGTTGTTGAAAATACTCTGATCCTTCCTTATCTTCACCTTCATCTCCTTCTTTGACTACTAGTGCTTTCTCTAAACCATCTTTCCTGTAAATCAATTTTTTAGAGTCAGAAATTACCTCATCTAGGACATCTACTCTAAAACATTCTTTTTTATCTATGGGATGATTCATGGCTTCAAGAACGTTGATCTGCACTTCATCATCTTGCACTCGTATAGTGAGTTTTCCTTCATCAACATCAATTAAGACTTTGGCAGTCTTCATGAAAGGTCTGCCAAGAATTAATGGAACTTCACTGTCTTCATCCATCTCCATCACTACAAAGTCGACTGGGAAGAAGAACTTGTCAACTTTCACCAACACATCTTCAATGATACCATAAGGATGCTTAATAGTTCTGTCTGCTAATTGTAAAGTCATCCTAGTTGGTTTGATGACAACTTCCCCTATTCGCTTGACCATGGATAATGGGATGAGATTGATGCTTGCGCCTAAGTCAAGAAGAGATTTCCCTACTGATAAATTCCCAATAGTCACAGGAATTGTGAAACTACAGGATCTCTTGATTTTTCTGGAATGGTCTTTTGGATGATTGCACTGCAACCTGCATCCAGCTCTATGGTTTCATCATCTGTGTATCTTCTCTTCTTTGTGAGTAGATCCTTCATGAACTTAGCATATGTTGGCATCTGCTCCAATGCTTCAGAGAAAGGAATGTTGATTTGCGGTTGTTTAAAATTATCTAGGAAGCGCTTGTACTGCATTTCCTTTGCTTTCTTTGATGGAGCATGTGGATAAGGCATATGCTGAACTGGTGGAGGAGTTAATACAACTTTGCCTTTATCAATTGTTTTCTCCTTCTCTTCTTCACTTATCACCTTTTCTTCAATTTTTTCATTTGTCACCACTTTCTCATTTTTTTCATTTTCTTTTTCAACTCTTTTCTTTTCATCATTTTTTCTACAACTCCTTCATTTTTCTTTTTCTCATCATCATCCTTCAAACCAACCACAGTCCCTCTCCTTGTTATAATTGCCTTACATTGTTCCTTTGGGTTGACTTGTGTGTTTGCTAAAAATATCCACCTCCATGCTCTGAGAGTTGCTTTGCGAGTTGCCCAACCTGTACTTCAAGATTTTTTATGGAAGCATCAGTATTCTTTTGATTGGTGATTGTTGCGCGATTACGGCAAGTGCACCGATCGTTTACAAGTAATAAAGTTTAGGTAAGTAGAGTATCGTCTCCACAGGGATTGGAATGATTTCACAGCAATGTTAACCAATATGATTGAATTAAAGAACAGAAAATACGTAGAAAAGTGTTGTTGAGAAGTTTGGTTGATTGTGTAATTTAAAAGACAAG